>JANHFO010002632.1:0-10091 GCA_032468095.1 Pareas carinatus
ACCGGCGCAGCAAGATACCATGGTCGATGGTATCAAAAGCCGCTGAGAGGTCTAATAGGACCAGGATAGAGGAACAAACCCTATCCCGGGCCCTACAGAGATCATCCACCAATGCGACCAATGCCATTTCGGTGCTGTATCCAGACCTGAAGCCACACTGGAATGGATCTAGATAGACAATTTATTAAATTAGCCCACCTTCCTTCTCAAAAGGATGAACTTCATGCACAATTAAACTTTGAAAAAACGCACTAGTGGGCAAGAATCCAAGACTAAACCTGATTCCTAAATATCGAGTGTTTTATACTTGCTTATAAATCCTCTCATCCTCATGATATAAAGGAAGTTCTTAATTCCCACTTGAAATAAATAATAATATGAATGAGGTTCTAGTAACAGTAATGGAATTCATCAATGATGTAAGTTAGGAGAACCAACCCATCAATGACAAAAGCATCAATGCATGGCAGGAAAAAGTAACATTTACGGATTTTTTTTAAAAAAATCTACGCTTCAATTTTTTTTAAAAAAACCCCACACATTTATAATAGCAATAAAAATGACCATGACTTACTATTTTTAAACTATTCTTCAACTTCAGACACAATGCCTTCATAATGCAAGTAACTCATTTTGAAACCCTATAAAATGAACGGAAAGGAACTAACAGATAAGCAAAGGAAATGACTATTTTAAGCTACCAGAAGTATTTATAGTGCGTGCAACTTTTGAGCATCACAATAAGATGCCAAAATAAAACAAAATATTCATATAATATGCCAATGGTATGTAGAGCTCTTCCCATAAATTGTAGCCTATTATGATTAACCCTTACAAGCTTCAGTAGAACAGGGCTGAATGAAATTTCAATATTAGTGCCTGCTTAGAATATTGTTACATGTTATCCTAATATATTCTTAACAACTTAATGTAAATTTTGTTCTCATGGTTTGGAAAGAAAACCCTGTAAAGTAAATTCCTTGTTAGATTCAGCATTAAAAAGCCAACAACTCTACTGCTTAATCATACTCCTGACTCTGATTTCTAATATTCTAAATCTTGAGCAAAGCTTCACTGAGTGATTATGTGGCATGGGCTTGTTATAATTAGTCATCACTGTAAACTGAGAGGCTAGAATTGAATGGCAACAATAATGAAAGAAACACATGCCTTATCAAATTTAGTTTTAGACATTCAGTACCTAATCATATCTGCAATACATAAATAGATAGAAAATGAATGAATAATGAAATACCTCTTTCAGACATAGCCTATTGGTTATATATTCACACAGTTATGTATTTGCTCCATTGAAATCCATGAGGGCTATTGTATTTCACCCAAAGGAAGCCACAAAAGTACATTAACAGATCTATTAATTAAAAAGATAAGTTCATAAATGGAAGGACATGGACTGCTATATTTTACAGCCCAATCTTAGTAACTTTTTTTAATCAAGCATGCATTATATACCATACAGCAATTTTTTTTTCAAATTTGGCAGCTTTAAGATTTGTGGACCTCAACTCCCAGAATTCCTGAGCCAACGTCTTAAGGCTGCCAAGATTGAGAAATGCTGCTGTAGAGATGTTTTTACTTTTCAATTACAGATGTGGAAGCAGCTTTGGGTTAGCGCTGTCCACAGGATCCTGCTGCTTTCTTGAAAAGGGCAAAAGCAGCATTGAGGTGTTGCACTGGAAGCTCTGCCACTTTTGGTGGACATGAGATGTTGTGCTGCACTTAAGAGAAAAGGCAAGACTTGCATTACAACATCGCATCATTGCTTTCTTCAATAAGACCTCTTTTGTCCCGTTGCATCCTTTTGCATTAACATTCTTCACCAGGGGCAGTAGGCAAAGCTGAAACTGTTACTGGGCAGCGCTAATATAATATATCTATCAATGTGGTATTCTGACCCTATTTCTCAGTATCACTTTTGTGGGTTTTTTTCATCTGGACTATGGATGGAGAAATCATTACTCAAATCTACATCAAATCAGATGATTAATTTTTGTCATAAAGTTGAACATATATGAAGCCCTAGTAATAATTATCGTGCAAGTAGCAGATGGCAAAACTGACAAAGCTATGAAGGTTGTTCACTTCTGAAAATTATTTTACAAGGTATTTGTTTACAAACTTTAAGCACTGTATCTTGGACAAAGCACTTGACTTGAAATATTTTATAGAATGGTTTAAAGACAAGTTATGCAGCACCAAAGCAAGAAAAAATATCAATGTGCCGTGTTGACCAAATATTAATTTGAAGCTCAGAATAATTAAATTGCATTGTGGAAAACCAATGTCCTTAATGCTTACCAGCTGTGTTTTTTCCCCAAAGGCCTCTCCCATTAGATTACAAGTTACACTTTCTAAACACCAGCTTCCACAGTACCATTAATAATGCCTGCTAAATTAGATTGTTGACATCTGCTGATTTTTGCCAATGGCATTTTGAAATTTCCTTTGGTGGTCTCTGCTGTTACTAGGAAATCATGTTTGCTGTTGCATTAACTAGAAAGAAGATAAGTAAAGCTTTGCAGTGAGTCCCTACTAAGAAAATAACTAAGTACTGTAGCAGCTAATTCCCTACCCACATTTCAGCAAAGGTTCCAAAACCAAATTTGCATTCAGTCTGTTATATTTATTTACTTTTAAACTTTCAGCCTTACCTATAATACTGTAGCTGAGATTCTAGCTGCTGGATATAGATTTGCAGTTGGGACACTTTATGGGCTTTAGTTTCCAGCTCCTTTACTTTTCCAAGGCTGTTAAGGATAACACATCTTGCTTCTTCAACTTTCTTCCTCATTTCCGCTTGCTCTCTTTTTAAGCTGTGGTTGCAACCTTCCAGGGCTATAAGGGCTTCATGAGAATTCCTTAGTTCTTTTTCCAGTTCTTGGTTAAACCTAATTGCTTCTTCAATTTGTCCATCTCTAGAAGTTCGGATTAATTCAACTTCCTTTAGAACGCTCTGAAGGCACTTAGAAGTCTGAAATCTATTGTTAACTTTTTGTCTCCGGCTGCCTATAAAGCAAGTCCCATTTTTTTTATGTTGTGCATGGCTCTTCCACAATCCCACCTACAATCATCAGAAGCAAAATGAAAAATATGAATTAGGAAAAGTCAAGGTTTCAAACAAACATATCTATTCTTAATGCCTTGTCTTCAACAAAGATGCATCAATAGCTGAAGAATGATCATCATCCAATGGCTAATCTTGTGTGAATTTTCTTAAATAGAGTTTACCACCATTTTGGTTACCCAGATTACACAACTCTGCTTCCCAATAAAAATTTAGGAACAAGATTCAAATTAAACAAAAAAGACTGAGTGACACCAACATGTATTAAGACTGTGATCATGATCCCAGTTACCTCAAAGAAAGGTGGATTTGTTTTGAATCAAGATGCATAAAATTGCATTATAAAATACTGCATATGCCAACAGAAGTATGAAAGCTTATCAAGAAAACTATGGTTTTAAGCGGTTCCTAATTTCTCTCAATTTCTTGGTAAAATGGGACACTGTGAATCATTAAGTAGTATTCATTTTAATTCTACCTAATTTGGTGCTGCAACTTGAAGCATACCATCTTGCTGGCTGTGAATTATGGGAGCTGAAATTTGAAGATCACCAACCCAGAGAAGACTGCTCTAGAAGTTATTAAAGTATCAGCAAGTAGAACGCATAGCTAAGAGTGCATGGTATGCAAGCAAAATCTTGCTTATACCAATATTGTCTTCATTAAAATAATATATTTAGAAAAACTGAGTCTAGTTGTGCTTTCAACAAGGGATATTGAGGGCATCAACAAACCATGAACAGCACAGTACTCAATCCAACATCACTTTAACTCAAATTTAGCATTTTTTTCATAAAAGGTATACAGATCTACTTCAGTTCACCCCAAAAGGTCTCTAAAACTGGACAGAATTGAAAGCAAGTGAAGACACCATATGGATATCCAAGAGTGAATGGTCAATGACCTTTTGGGGGGAGGGAGTATTGTAGGGGACAAAGGATTCTTTCCTGTATTGTGGTTAGGGGGCAGAGGACGAAAAGGACTGCTCTCATTGTCCTTGTTCCCACATGTGTACAGTTTAAATTGTAAAAAGTGGATGTATAAACCTGTGTTCTTCATCCATGCTCTAAGTGTTGCTTTTTTTCATACTGATATTGTCTATACTGTAAGTGAATGTAAGTAACCCATATATATTATTTATTCATTGGATTCCTATGCTGCCCATTTCACTCAGGGCAGCTTACAATATAATAAAAATATGTATATGACCTGTGTAGGCCTAGAAATCATGCAGAAGTTGCTTATGCCTACCCAGGTGATATACATGCAGGTGTTCCCACAAACAGTATAGTAGAGCAAGAAAAGCAATTATCCCATTCCCTTCACACCATTGCATTCACTTCAATAAATTCAGAGAGGAGGAATACATGGTTAAAGTTCTCTCTCCTTGACAGGAAGGAAGCTGAAGAAAGAAAGTTGGCTCTTAGGATAGTGGGTCATGGATGAAAAGAGGAGCAGAAATGTGTTCTGGTTATCAAGAGCTATTAACTGTTGTCAATAAGACAAACAAATGAGATAAAATTATGACTTCAAAATAGAGTATATCATTCAGCTGAAGCATTATGCTATAGTTGGACTTATTCATTTATGTAGCAAAACTGTTGCTAAATCTAGATTCATGCTGCAACAGCATACTAAAGTGTTACATAAGAAAATTTATATAGTGCATCACAAAAACAAGCCAATAATGAGAATGATTTATTAGCTAACATTTGGGTTGTTGATTGGTTAGCTATGTATAAACAGCTGTTCTCCTGTTTTTTTAAAAAAATCTTGAAATGTTAAAACTCATGAGGTTTTCTTGGATTCAATTGCTCATTTAAAGTTAGTTCCCTGTGTGCTGTACAGCAGCAAGATCTGACCAGCATTACAAAAAGCTGACAGGATGTAATAAAAGATACTTTCCTATTTTGCCTGACAGATGGATCCCATAACAAAAACATGGTGGGTGTTCTATATGGATGGCCCAGGAGATATTCTAGGAAGAGCCTAAAGAAGAAGAAAGGGGGGGGCATGGAGTAAAGGAGTCATGTTGCTATGGTACATGTAGTAGAGACCAAATGAATAGGAGCCACAGGAAAAGACAAGAGACAATATGGAACTTCCCTGAATAGTAAAAAGGTAAATGTAAAGGTTCTCCTCGCACATACATGCTAGTCGGTCCAATTCTATGGGAGGCGCTCATCTCCATTTCAAAACCAAACAGCCAGCACTGTCCAAAGACGTCCCTGTGGTCAACTGGCCAGCATGACTAAATGCCTAAGTGGCACAGAGTGCTGTTACCTTCCCACTGAAGTGGTCCCTATTTTTCTTCTTGCATTTTTACATGCTTTCGAACTACTAGGTTGGTAAAAGCTGGAGCAAGTAACCAGAGCTCACTTTGTTATGCGGCACTAGGGATTCGAACGGCTGACCTTCTGATAGACAAGCTCAGCGTCTTAGTCGCTGAGCCACCATGCCCCCTCCCTGAAGATAAGAGATACACCAAAGATCCATTAAAAAAACTTTGTGAAAATATCTGCTTATATATATAAGTCTTTGGCTCTTGGTAATATATATGCATCTTCAAATGCATGTAGAGAGCATTTAAAAATTAGAACTGGATAAAGTAATTTATTGGAAAAGATATATTCACTTATTTACTAAGTCACAGAGTTATTTCCAAAGGCAAAATATAAGCATATCAAAAGAAAATGCTTCAAAATAGTCTACTGAATTCAGTAAACTTTCTGGGAAATAGATCTACATTCGACAGCTGCTTCAAACAGATTTCTGCTTATGTACCCACCTGTCTGTGAGCAAAGACTACTGACCTTACCAGCAATTAAATTTTAATGGGCATGTAAATGGAATCGAATTGTTAAACCCACTAAAGTCAGTGTATTTAATTCTGCATTGGATTGAAGTTATTGTATAGTAAAATCATGAATTTTTTTAATCACTGTAAGCTATGCTATGAGGACACAACCTTTTTATATCAAAAAGTGTCAGTCTCCTTGCTATTGAAAAAATGTACAGGAATGAAAATGAATACAAGTTTTCAAATATTAATTTTATCTGACTTTCCCTAGAGTATCCTGTTTCAATAGGCAAATGCATGTTCTTTTTTCATCTTTGCCCTCCATACTTTATTTCAGGGATCCCCAAACTCTGGGCCGCCGCCCACTTCTGGACCGTTGAGTCTTTTAGAACCAGGCCATGGAAGTGGTGGCTGAGCGCACGTGCGCGCATCCCCATCTGCACGAACAGCGAGTGAACATGCTGGTCCGCCACTTGTGTGGAACTATCCCCTCTTCCCCCCTCACCAATCTGCAAAGCTGAAAAGGTTGGGGAACTCTGCTTTATTTGGCTTTACCTTCAATCCAGTCATAGGTAAGATTTCCCCACTAAAGTCAATAAATTTTCCAATGCAACCAAAGTTACATTTATTCATAAATATATCTAAGTCAGTAAAGTCCTGTAAGAATGCTTCAGAGTGAAACTTATCTTTGTGCTTATCTTTGATTGGACAGGTTCATTACTTTGTTGCAAAACCTGCAACAACAGCAGAGAATTGAGATTATCCTCAGATTTTTTTGGCAAGTAGACCCAAATGAACTGTTTCATCTGAAACAAGCTTCTCTGAATTTCTAGTAGTGCTGTCAGCCCTATTGTTCATTTATGGCATACATGTGCCATGTTGTCCTTTTGTCACTGACTAACAAGACTTCAGAGAAGACAAAAGCAAAGCAAAATATTTGGGCATTAGCCCCAAAGCTAATTACTATCAGTGACTTTAAGCAATCTCTGTTTAAGAGTGTTTTCAATTCAACACAATATAAACACAATCAGGTTTGAATGGAAATTAAAAAGTCACAAACTTTTTAGAATGATTCTCATGGCAAAAATGATTGCTAACCCTCCAGGATGGATAGAAATCAGGACTTTTGAAGTTACTACTGCCATTTTCTTAGTCAATTAGAATTTGCATTGCTCAAAATATGCTAGCATCGAACAAGACACTCCTATAAAGAAAGCTCAGTAGAAGAGGCACTCTCCATATGACTTATCAGAAAAAACAAGGTTGCTTCTTTGTCACAATTTACTCTTTTCCCTTCAATATCCCACTATGGCAAGAACACTCACTCTCTACGGTAGTATGCAATAACAATAAGGGTTGGCTTTGCAATTCATGAAAACCCACCTAAGTCAAAGTGCATGCTTTATACACAATAGACCATTCTACTTGTTTGCCAGGAGAGTGTCAGTTGGGAGAGTCTGGAGCCTCCCAACATTTCCCCATTCTAGTTCCCCAGGAAATAGAAATACCAGTCTGAACATTTCAATTGGCTGCAACAACTTTCCCATCCCTGGCTGCAAAGGAGATTGCTAACTAGTAAGTTCTTACAGTAACTACTAGTTTGTTGCAAGTTTACATCCAAAAATGTGCCCCCTGAGATAGCCACCCTAAGGGTAGGCAGGCCTCAGGATCGGCGTTTAGGACATTCTCCCATGCACTTTCCCTCCCTCCTGCCTTCAGGTGCCCTTTTCCAGAGCAGATTGGTGAGCACCCATATCATCCAGGATTTATCACACCCCACGTCTGAAAAGAACAAGGGGAATGGTTGGGGCGCAGCCTGGGACCTTCACGCCCAGCCAAGGCAGTGTAACGGGGTCCCTTCCGGCTCAGCGGCGCAGCAGGACTTCCCCGCCCGCTCACCTGGAGCGCCAAGCCCCGGGCGTCGCTGCTCTGCAAAGCCGCCCTCATGTCCTCCACCAGTTCGCGCAGGCTGGCGTTCTCGTCCTCCAGCTTGACGATGCGATCCTCCGCTTGCTCCAGCGCCACGATCTCCTCGTAGCATTCCCGGGAGCACGAGCCGGGCGGGGAGGTGGAGCACGAGCGAGCGCCGCTGCCCCGCGCGCAGCCCCTGCCCGCTGCCCTGCGTCCGGCCGCAGCTTGCTCCCGACGGCGGCGGAGCGGGCTTCGGAGGCGAATCTGGGTCTCGATGTGCTCGCTCTCCTTGCCCAGAGGCAACCTGTCCGGGACGCCCTGCTCCGGTGGCGGGCAGCCGGCCTTGGCGCTGAAGTAGCCGCACAGTTTCGCGTGGAACTGTCGGAAAGTCAGCTCGGGTGAGAGGTCCTCGCAGAGGTCGGCGCATTCCTCCGGGTGGGCGGCCGCCTCGGCGCCGTCTTGCAGCCCCAGCACCAGGCAGAGGGTCTGGAAATCCTCGCCGGGGATCCTGCCTTCGCCTTCGCAGTCCAAGTGGTGGAAGATCTCCTGCAAGTACTGATCCAAGCCCGTGGCCAGCACGATGATCTCGTTCTCCA
Source organism: Pareas carinatus (assembly GCA_032468095.1). NCBI lineage: Eukaryota > Metazoa > Chordata > Lepidosauria > Squamata > Pareidae > Pareas > Pareas carinatus. The sequence continues at coordinate 8,393 of JANHFO010002632.1, forward strand.
CCCCGCGGTCCAACCCGTAGTGATAAGCCAAGGCGCTCACCAGCCACTGGGTTCGGCGGGCCGGCCGGCTATAGGGGTCCCAAGCCTCAGGCGGATCCATCCTCGGGCGCTCCCGTCGCCGCCCCCTCGCAGCTCGGCTCGCGCTTCTCCTCAACCATTCTTCCCGGCTTGAATCGAGTCCCCCGGGGCTGAGTGGGCGGCGCTCCCTGAGCCAGCCACGCCCCCTTCTCGTGTTTCTGCCCGCCGTCGTCGCCGCCCTCCTTTTCTCGCTCCGCCCCCTGTCCCAGAGAGCGGAGGTGCTTAGGTCGGCGCCTCTTCTGAGGCTCTGGAGGCGTGAGTGAGCATGCGTCGTCCTTCCTCGGCGTAAATGAGTTTGAGGAGGGGTCGTTTCTAGACTCGGAAGATGAGCGACATTTGTAAACGGAAAGGCGGTCCATAAAGTAGACTGGGAATTGGGAGAGGGCGGACTTTGAAGAAAAGCCATTCACAACCCACTTAACGCATGACTCTGTCGAGTTCGTCTCTCGTAGGAGTGCTGCTGAACTGAAACAAGTCTTTATCTTATTTCTATGTCACTTTTTGTCTTTTGTACAAGCATCTCTAAAAGTAGCTCGGATCATAACAGTAGCAACCAACATAAATCAAATAAAGTCAATACAAATGACAATATTACAAAGAAATGCTGGGCAAACATTAGAATACAAGAGTTTTCCCACATAGCCATCAAGTTTGCTTCTGCTGTATGGAATAGAATAGAATAGAATTATTGGCCAAGTGTGTCTGGACACACAAGGAATTTGTCTCCAGTGTACATGCTCAATACTTATATACAGGCTACAATTGACAATCTGTGGTTACAATCATAAGGTTATAATTGACAAACAATGGTTAAATTCATTATCATAAAGTACATTCATCCTGCCGTGTACGTATTAGGTGCATTTATAATCATAAAGTAGATTCATCATGTCATTATGTTATGAAGTACAATCATCATGTCACATATCAAAACATTTGTGGCAAACCATGTCACAATTAATATAGGACTACCTGTATTTATCAAACTCCCACTGAGAAACAATGGTTATAGCCCTTCTCAAACAGGCACCTTCCAATTCATAGAAGGGTCTGCAACTCTTGAATTGAACTCTCAAGGCATCCAAAATACATCAGGTTTACGGAGTCCGTTTCATCTTACTCTGCTGCCTCTGTATCTTTTTCCACATGTGCATGATAATCGCAGCCAAATCTGTTCCCCAAAGATTTCAGACAGAGAAATGAAAACAAGGAGAGAATTCCCTCCACTAGCAATCGATTTAGTCAACATTTTTCTCAATACATGAAGTGACCAGCTTGACATGAAAAGATTTTCCCAACATGAACAATAGAAAATACAGTGAGAACAGTGAACAGATCCAAGTTCCCTATTACCTTGGTTTGTTGACTTGTTGGCTGTTGTAACATGGCCTTGCAAGAGAACAACTTGTGCTAGGACATTTCTATCCATGTAGACTAGATAATCCGTTGAACATGGATAAGGAAGTTAGCAAAAGTAAACAAGATAACAGAGCCTGTGAATAAGGTCATGTACGCCTTAAGCCTCATCAGCACTTCCCTGAACCATATAAGGGAATGCAACCACCCCTGTACAGGAGATGAGGAGGAAGGAAGTGCCTTATATGTATGTGTAGTAACCACC
>JANHFO010002632.1:15883-35804 GCA_032468095.1 Pareas carinatus
CGGAGACAAATTCCTGGTGTATCTAATCACACTTGGCCAAATAAAGTATTTGATTCAATTCAATTTAATAAATATAATTCTGAAACTGAAAAGCCAAAATTAAAAATCCAAGAGTCAGAGTACAAGAATGAAGAAAGGGAATATGCACACTTGCCTAAGCCAATTATATCCTTTCTATTATTTTTATTTTTGCTCTGACCAATCTCAGTTAAAATTCACTGTGAGAACTCTAGAGAAAAAGGTACAACATGGCTAACAAATCTGGTAAGTCCCAAACCATCTGTTCTGCTGCAATTGTATGCCTCCACTCCAGCCTCGGTTCCAGTTGATTTAACTTAATGAAGTTGTATCTTTAAGCTCTCCCTCTGAGCTTAAAGGGAGTTTGTTTATTTTGGGATAGGAAAAATAATACTGTACCTAAAGCTTCTTGCTTTAGTCACTGTATAGAAAGTAATGTGTATGGGCATGTGTACTTGCAGCAAAGATGTTTCAGGAAATTGTTGAGGGGGGCAACAATTTTGAAAGAAAAATGCTTTTCTCCCATCTTAGGGACCTGAGGGAAGCCACCACATGCGCGCAGAAATAGACTTTGTTTTACAAAAGAAGATGAAAGTGACATGGCAAATCATTTCAAGGGCTATTAATGGAACACATCTACTCAAGCTGTCCAATTTTTGCACAGTTCTTTTTGTGACAGAACAACTGCATAATTAAAGTTGTGTTTCCTGATCTCTGTTTCCATCTTTTAAAATCCAAAATCCATAGTCAGCAACATATGCCCAAGCGAAAATAAAGGAGAGCACGGCCATTGCTTCCTGGATTAATTCTGAACGTTTCACTTTATTGTTCCGGTTGGTCAATGGACAGATATTCTCTCTGATGTGTTAAAGCCAAGTTCTAGCTCAAGTGTACAGATTCTCCTCTGATGTTATAGCCAGAGGCTGAAACCTGAAGCCCCTACATGTGATGTCTGTGCTGTACCACTAGACTCCAACCTCGTATGCTGAATCTTTAATTTGAGGTTATATAGTTGATTACATGGTACCCATTCTCTCTCCTCTAATACGTATGTTTAACTTGTGAGCTATATGGTTGATGGCCTTGTAAGTTAGACTCTATTGCGAGTCTGTCTTATTTGCTATGCTATGGGCAAATGGGAAAACAGAGTTGCACTAATGATTTCTATTTTTTGCATTAAATAGTTTTTCTGCCCTTGCCTTACAAAGGTTGCCAGCATCTATTCAAACCCATATTGTTTTCATTACAATATTTAAATACAATATCAGCTGATTCCTGTCGCTCTTTTTTGTGAACTTCCTTTTGTCTCTGTATTGGATTCCTTGATTTCTCCTTCGCAAAATATGTTCTTTCTCAAACAATATAAGTTGGTTTGAAATTATTGTTTCCCTTGTAATAAAACACACACTCTGTGCCATACATGTTTGAGGATGTTGGTACCTCTGTGTAGATCTAACCTAACCAAACACAAACCTCTGGACCTGGATAAATGAAGAGATGATCTATAATTTACATCCAGGCAAAGTGGTTTCTTACATGAAGACCGCTGCTGAATTGTTTGGATGCAGCATGCAGATTTCTTATGGAGAGAAACTTGCTTATTTGCTTGCATAGATAATGTTACTATGGGCTTTTCTCATTAGTGGCACTTAGTTTAGTTTTATTGAAAGGGAGGATGGAAGAATAATGAATGAGGAGTTTTCCAAGAGAGAGGATACATTTTATCTGGAATTTATGAATGATGCATTCTCTAAGTTCTGATGGACCTGCTATTCCACCAAAGTAATACACTCTCTTGTTTTCTGTTGAAAATATATATGAATGATGTCAAAGGATATTAGGCCATCATCCTCTCATTGTATCTTTTATAAATGTCTCTTCCAGTGGAGTTTTGTGGTTGACAATAGTGTTGCCAGTTACTTCTTTTACTGTCATATTGCACAAATTTAAGAGTCCTATAGTGGAACATCTGGATCAGCCTTCCCAAACAAATGCCGATAAAAGTAAAGTACAGTGTTCCAATTAAAGTTTATATTCATGTTTCTAGTTAACATAAAAGTTCACTTGATTCATATTTCTATTATGTGTATACATGACTTGTTTCTTAATTGATGGCATAGTCTGCAAATTTTAAAAAGATCCTAATACTTTATTCAAAGTTCTGAAATAATTAATTATGACATAGTAGATATATTCTGTAGCAATCATAAGGTTTATGGAACTCAGCTCTGCTTGTAAACATCAAAGCTCTCAAAATATCCTAAGCAGCAATATTTTAATCAATTTAAGTTCTAGCATTCTATGGCTCTCTAAACAAAGTGATGTATTCTTTGAATATTAAAGTAAAGGAAAATTGGTATAATAATCCATTCTGAACTTTCTACAAACTAGTATGCTAAGTTGCACCTGATATATAATTTGCACATATCAAGCCAAATGAATCTTTGCTCAGAAGCAAAAAGTTCCTAGGGCAGATGTTAAACAATGATCATTGGCTTTGTCCCAATTATTTTAGATAATTGATTTGAAGTCTAACATAATCTTTACCAGACTATTAAAATGTCAGCCTATATTTTACCATAGCACCTGCAGTTTCCACATGAGTGGTGATTGAGTTTCTCACTCATTTCTTTCACTGGAATAAAAAGACTAAAGTATTATTGAAGGAAACAGACCCTTTGTCAGCTATTAGCTGTCCATCTGCTCTTCTTCTGATTTAAATAATAGAGGTTGAATCTTTTGAAAGATGAGTCTTTGATTTAACTATCAGAGTGTTTAAAAAAAGAAAGCACACATCAACACAAAGGCAATTCATGTTCACATACATTGAAATAATTAAATACACTGATGCTGTGGGTTTGTGGCATAAACACTCTCTTTTCCCCCTTAACTAGGAATTACCACAATTGTATTCCAGATTTAGGTTCCACTACAACTGAAAGAATTCACTGCAATTCACCCTAAATATTTAACTCAGCTCACTCCTTATTCTAAACAAAAGCTTCACTAATAGAAGTGTAACCATATGATCACATAAATGTATAATACATATTAGTAACCAATTGTCAAGAATCATGTGTTTTTAAGAACTCATGCAATAATCTAGTCATTAGAAACAAGAAGCTTATTATAGCACTATTTGCAATTAGGTTAACTCATTTTAAGCCTATTGCTTATTGCATCTGTTTTATTCCAGATAAATTTATCTCAGGGTTGAGATATTTCTATTATTTATAGAAAATGTGTCTATCCCATTAAATATATCTTTGATTAATATCTTCACTGTTGCTAATTAGAATGCTATCTCTTTAACATTAAAGAATATGGCACTCTGACAGTATGATGTCACTATTATATAGTAATAAAAACTGAAAGTAAAGTTGAAAATGTAAACTTCTAACTGTAAATGTATACTATTAATATTAGTTTAAATAACTTCTGGAGGAAATCTCCAAGGGCAGCTACATGTAGGCCTCCTTGCAATAATCCAATGGTGAAATGGCCATCACATGAGTAACTATCTGGAGGGTCTTCTGATAGGTGCAACTGGTGCACAAGATACAAAGCTTGCATAAACACTTTTCTGGCCACAGCTGCCACTCGCTTTTTAAACAGTTGTTGTTCAGTCTCTAAGTTGTGCCCAACTCTTGTGACCCCGTGGATTACAACCACATCAGGTCCCCCTGTCCTCCACTGTTTTCTAGAGTTTGCCCAAATTCATGTTCATTGTGTTGATGACACTATCTAACCATCTCATGCTCTATCATCCCCTTCTCCTTTTGTCTTCAATCTTTCCCAACATCTTTTCCAATGAATTCTCTCTTCTCAATTGGTGGCCAAAGCATTTCAGCTTCAGCTTCAGTTATCTGTCCTTCCAAAGACCAGTCGGATTTGGTTTCCTTTAGGATCGACTGATTTGATCTCCTTGCAGTTCAAGGGATTCTCAAGAGTCAAGCAATAGTTCAAGCAGTAGTTGCATTCTATACGAGCTCCCAAGTTGTGCATCCATTCAAGACCAATGATGGTAACATCCTTGACCTCAGCGGTGGTTATTATTAGTATAAGAGAGGAGAAGTAAGATGCTTCATTTCTCTTATCACCATATATTGGTCTGAATATGCGAAGCACCTGTAGTCAGTCAGATTTATTTATTTAACTTATATGCTGCCCATCTCCCCATGGATGAATCTAATTACAATTAATAAAAATGCCAATATAGAACATTAAAAGAATATATAGCAACATTAAACCTGAATTAAAGTTGACAAAGATGGAGAGGAAGGGAGCAAGAAGATTAGATTTTCTTGTCTTTCTCCAGCAGTGCTCTAAATATCCCTTCTATTGCCTCATCTCACAAAGCCCTCAATAAACCAAGGAGCCATCTGGTATGAATCAAAACAGACAAGCCCTCAGGAATTATTATGTCAAGAACTCTGGTTGCTCCACACATTGCCAGCAGTGAAGCAGGTTCTCAGTGATTTCACTCACCAGATTGGAAGGAAATTCCCCAAGCAGCTGCTAGAAACTATTTGAATCTATAAGGTACCTGGAACAGATCATTTGAATAGATCCAATCCTACGGAGGTCCCAGATGGCAGTAAATCACATCTGAAACAGAAACTGATCTGACTGCTTAAGTGTTGCTAAGAATACCCTTCATATTCAGAACATATGGCAAATTCTTCAAAATGAAGGTAAAATTTAAAGTGTGTCTGCTCACATGTATGAGATAAGCCATACTTGCCATGAAGTTCATGAATTCTTAGGCCACGTCACATGGAGATTGAAATCCCACAATGACAAAGTTGAGGATCTCCACCATCAGTTCATCAACTAAGTTCAGAAATCTAGGGATAACTAGTTTGGCCTCACTACCAACAAGACCCTTTTCTTATCTCCATGGCCCAATAAATAAGTCTCATACACCGCTATTGCTTGAACAGTAACCTTAGCCAAAGATAAACGATGCCACATCAACCACAATTGATAATAGATCAATGCCTGTCCCCCTCCTCGGTTCTCTCCCTAGGCCTGCCCTTGAAGCTGATGCAAGAATCACTTGTCTTGTGACTTGCCCTAAAGCTGGAGTTTTATACTCCACTTCAGTCTTCTAAGATCCTCCCAATTGTACAATTGACTTCCAATTGATAGGTGTCAATTGTACAATCCAATCACTTTTTACTGAGAAGTCAGCAATCTGGCAAGCCATTCATACCAACTGCCCATGCAGGGACAATCACACATCACATTCCCAATATCACTTCCCACTATCCATCACATCCTTACCACCTTCTAGCCTTCTAATTGACTAGAGAGAGCAGGAGAAATAACTCGGAGCCTCCTCACTATTCCTGGGGCTGTCCATTCATTAAAGATACTTAATTCCTGGAATAGTAAGGATTGCAGGCATTTCATTTTAGGATAGGTTTACTGCGATGAGCTCTACATGGGGCTGCCCTTGAAGACCACCTGGAAACTTAAGTCAGTGTTCTTAAAAGTTTGGGCTTGAATCCTTGTACATTCTTCTAACATGCTGGCAGTGCTCAATAACGTCTGACATCTGCTTTTCTTAAGAAGCTCCTTATCTTTAATAACTATATAACATAGGCAGGCACAATATTATTTCCATCACTGGTTTATTCTATGTAGCCAGTGCAAATAATGGGAATTGAATTCATTTAAAAAAAAACAGATTAAATTCATGGCCATCGGCCTTATTTCATCGATCAGTTATTTGCTTTCACATTTGCTTTTTCAGATTTCTTTAGGAAGTAATCTATGGATTTCCCAAAGTTATTATGATTAGTAAAGTTTTCATCCACTGCAAGTGTCAAGTGAAAGAAAAGATGCTTGATCCTTTTTCTTACTAAACATATGTGCGTTCTGCTGCTGACTCACTTCCTGGTAATGAACAGCATCTGGCATCACTATTTTCTACTCACAAGAAACAAATCAAAGGCGCTTTGAACCTCTATTTAGTATTGAAATTTATTTATCTTGCAATGAAGAAGATAAATGAGAAGACAGTGAAGACATAGATTTTATCGGGCTCACAGAGAAGATTGATGGCTTCAAGAACCAGCATCGTTTATCCAAGCAGAACCACACCAGAGCCACATGTCATTACTGGAAGCAATGTCATTCCATTTGTGAGAATTTGCCACCTTACTGTCTCTAGTGTATGCTTATTCAGCTCTATATATTTCTTTCAAGTTTGAAACCACCTCATTGATTAATCACTAAGATATTCGAATGAAGGATATCCAAAAGAAGGATGAGGCCTTATTTTTTAACATCTCATTTTACTTCAATCCAATCAAAGATGCAATGGAAAAAGAGGCTGATAAAAAAAATCTTCTACATTTTCAAAAAATTAAGTACATCAGTAAAAAGTATGAATGAATTCCTTTCCTAATTATATGCTACTGCTAATCAGGAGAGTTCACATACTGAGAAGTTCACATATTTATTCATTAGGTAAGTGGGCAGTTTATGCCTAGAATCCAAAATTTCTGAGACTTTGGGACAACCCAAAGGGATAGAGTTGGAGCAACTGAATGGAGCTGAGCATTTACTGGCCGGATGCCCTTTCTGACGCCTATGTGGAATTTGCAGCAGACATTTTTTTTCTTTGCGCCCTAGAAGAGAAACATCTGCCACTACCCTACGGTTGAACTCTCAGCCTTCTGAGTAGGAGGTGATCATCTTCACCACTAGTCACCACACTGCTTGATTCTCCATAATTTGCAACAAAAACCATCTCTAAATTTTAATTTGTAGGGAAATAATGTGTATATACATACACAGAGCCAATGGAACACAGGTATGGCATAAAGACTCAATATATGCTCAATTATGTTACCACAAGCTTCTGATACCCGTGCTCCAATACGGGGATTTCATGCACCACTTCCGCCTCGCCTTGTCCTCTACTTTTTGTACGTGCATTCATACGATCAGCAGACTTTCTTTCTGTCCTTTTTTCTTCCTTCCTTCCCGTTTATTTCTTTCTCTCCCTCTCTCCCTCCCTTCTCTCTCTCCCTCACTCTCTCTCTCCCTCCCTTCCATTTTTGTTCCCTCGTTACCAGCAGAGCAGTGCAAGTGTGATGAAGGTGGGGCATATCACCTTCTGACGGAGCGGTGCATGATTTTGGGATTTTTTAAAGCCATTTTCGTTCCCAGCGGAGCAGTGCATGGAGTGAGGTGTGAAGGTGGACCCTTTCAGGGTGACATGTGTATGGGGATAGAGAAGAGCCGGTTCCACCAGAGGTGGAAAAGATGTGTGAATGACCGGGTCATGGCGGAGAGATCTCTCACCCTGGTCTTTCTGCACGTATGCTAATTGACATTCTGTACGCGTCTTTCTGCATGTTTACTAATTGACCATTGCTTAGATCACCCAACTGTTAAGAAATGGCACTAAATATTAAATAACTCACGTAAAAAATAATATTTCAAAAAATCCTTTCTTAGTGAGCACATAGATGCCAAGTCGAACATATCTACCAAATTTCATGTTTGTAACTTGTATAGTTTTTGAGATCTGCTGATGAGTCAGTCAGTCAGTTTTTTTACATTTATATATACATAGCTAGATAAAATGTGAAATGAAAATAAAATAGAACCTGTGCCAAATCAAAACCTTGCTGGGTTTAAGTAATTTAAAATAAATCAGTAGTTCATCTATTATATAATGTAATGCTATCTCACTGCGTATCACTTTTCCATTTGTAGGTATAAGAAAATTTAGAATTCATATACTACCAGCTGTGGTTTTTCTCCAGTCTCATAACCCTCTTAAGAAGGATTGTACATATTTTGTAGTTGGATGGAAAACACTTAAAAGAATCAAGAGGTGTATGTGATAGATATTGACTGTTTTCATAAACTCCAACAGATGGTATATTTTAACTGGGTTTGCATAAGCAGAAAATAAATTTTTTCTACATAGTAAGTTCAAAAAGTTTGATGGCAACATATTTAATTTTTGTTAAGAACTGGAAGCAAATTACTGTAAATAGAAAGATGATATGGTTAACTTCCAAAGTATTTTTAAAATAAAATAACCACTTATAGATTAATAAATGAGAGCCATTTTGGTTAAGGCAAAGAGCTAGACAGCAAGAATGGTGAGTTCCAGTCCTGCCTTAGGCGCAAAGTCAGCTGGGTGACCTTGCGCCAGTCACCCTTTCAGTCCTAGGAAGGAGACAATGGCAAATCACTCCCAAAATATTGTCAAGCAAGCTGCAGGACCTGTCCAGGCAGTTGCTAGGAGTCAACACTAACCTGAAGGCATCCCTCTCAAATTTATGTATTGTTATACTCTACTCCCTTTTTTGTATGAGATATTTGGGGGATCCTCCAGGTCTTTGTTCTTTTTAGACGTAGGCATTGTACAGCACTGTCTTATGTAGTATTTGCAGAGCCGGCCAAAGAATATGTGGGCCCCCGATGCAAAATGCCATGTGTGGAGCCTTGGTAAGCACAGGGCGGGGCCTATTTATTAACCCCACGAGTCCTTGGCAAGTGCAAGGCCTTGTGTAGTTGCACCGTTTGCAACCGCCATTTGCGGTTGTGCCCTTCGGCCGGCTCTTTGTATTTGTTTTATTTTCAATGTGCAAAGTACTTAAAATGCAAATACACTTCCAGTAGACAGCAGATCTTTAGCCTTCCTAGTAAACAAAGGGAAAGATTATCTGAAAAATGTCCAAGTCTGAATATCTATAATAAATATTTTCTTCCTGAAATTGCAGAAAGTTGCTACCTGCGAGTATAGAACCACAATAAACTAGGGAGAATTAAAGTCACATTCCATGGCTGCACTACCATTTAAGTGAAATATACTAATACCTCATGGTTGGAAAAGGTACTCAGTCAAGAGGATGTCAACCAGTTTCAAACACTTTTGTGTGATGTTGACTTTCCATATTGATTTCAGTTCAGATATGGTCCAGCTTTAGGATAGAAACTGTTATCTAGTGGCATGCTTTTGTCTGAGAACAAGTGGGGAATGCAATTCTGTAGTTTCTTTAGGATCATGAGGTAGCTTTTGATAGCATCAACAATGGTATTCTTTCTATGGTTCTCCTGTTACTTGACTTCTGTTTCTGGAATTTGGTGTTGAGAATTTGCAACAATGTTATATAGAGTTGTGTCCTGCAATTCCTCGGACTTAATGTTAATCTCAGAAAGTGGCTTGGGTTGTCATCGATGTAAAGATTACACCCAGATTTAATTCTACTTTCATCTAACTCATGGAGACAGCAGATGCCCCGAAGTGATGTTGTATAATGAACTTGAAGAGGATCAATAAATGGAAGCTCAATCCAGATAATAAAGTGTAATGATCAACCTGTCCTAGAGGAGGTTGTATTCAGCAGTCCTGAATCCATAACTGTCACTAAAAGTATAGGAAGACTCAGTACTTAAGAGTCTTTTTAGCAATTTAAAGAAAACTATAAGCAGTGGTTAGCCAAAAACAGATCAGGTAATGGATGTGTGATTAAAGATTCTCTGATAATTTTTCTGTTGGGTTGCTGAAATGTGCTAAAAAGTTAGCTTTGATGGTAGTTCAAAAGCTTCATAAAGTCTAAAATAGATCTATAATACATTTTATAGTTTTGCACTTTCTTTTTCTTTATTATATTTTATTATAATCATAACAATTTCCTTTGGAAGGACTTGTTCAGTGGATAAAAATGGCAAGTTCAGTCTAGACATCTGGCTATGAGACCAACCATCATAATATACATCCTGTAACAATAACTTTAATATTGAAAAAAACACAACATCTGTCCATCACAAGTCCTTGGGAAGAATTTAAAGGTGGACAAAATAGGTGCCAAATCTAGTCTAAATATCTGGCTATGTACTCAACGCCAATAAATATTTCTGCCCAGAAGTGCAGTTCTAGGTATCTCTGTACAACTTCTTACAAATATTCTAGCAATCTCTAGTTACTGCAATTAATTGGATAATAAAACAAAGTGTTTCTTAATTAAGTCTGCACTTTTGGGGTGGCCTCTTGGGGATGTGTGCTTGATCCTCATCTTGATTATCTTTAGCTTCGGTTTGATTTTCAGTGTCTCCTCTCCACTGGGATGGTACGTTTAATATATTGCATCTTAATTAATTGTATCTGTTTTATTATCTAGATTTTAATTTATTTATATTGGGTCAGTAAAAAAATGTAAAATTTACTTTTGCATACACAAAATGAACCCAGCCTTCTAAATCATAGTTTGACTTAGCTTGTGTGAATTGAGTGTCTCATTCCATAAGCTATGGTCAAGGAAATGTGGATTAGTGCCCTGGAAAATGTTGAGGCCCCAAGGCTGCATTTGATCTTGAGACTACTTTCTGTGTTTCCCCTAGTTGTAGAAAAACTGGATGTGGAGTCGAAGCTAGCTAAAGTCTATTAGTGGGCGAAGTAGCAGATTTTAAAAAATGTCTACTTTTAGTTAAATGTCTGCTTTGGTGTAAAAGCAAACTGAATTCAAGAGAGCACTTCCCTCTTGGGACTTACATCTTCTGGTTTAAGGGCCAGGTTAGAAGACTTGATCTTTAGCTGCTGAGATGGGTTGTTTGTAAAATAGTTTTGTGACCACCCTTGTCCTTTGCAACAGCTATTTTGTGTACTGCTTGCTCCAATGGATCGCACCGCACAACCGTTGCTAATTCCACACGCCGCCAAAGGTTTGAGAATCCTGCGATAATGCCGGAGAAAATCCCAGAATACCAACCCCAGAATTCGAGTACACGTCATAAAGCTACATACTGTACGTTGGAAGGCCCCACCCGGGTTCCAGGTTGTTGTTTTTTTCCCTAGCAGCCTTGGGAACGCGTCCGTTGCACGTGAGCTGTCCGGCTGGCCCTTTCACAAAGCGAGGCCACGCAGGCTGAATGTGTTAGTAGCAGCTTGTACAGGTGCGGACGGCGGTCTTTTTAGCGACGACCCCGGCCTCGTTTTGGCAGCTTCGCTTCTTCGTCTTGAGATCCCTGGCTGGGTGTCCCAGGAGGGCTTCTCGCGGGGTGGGAAAAAATAGACGCCGTAACTTCTGCACTCTCCTCGCTGCCGGCTTGTTTGAAAAGCCGCTAGCAGAGAGCGGGTGGGACAGCAAGCTGTGGTCCCGTGACGTCCCAGGGTTAAGCGCAACACTCCGGTTGCGAGGGCAACTTCTAGGACCGAAAGGGGCCGAGCGGGATTCTGCGGAGAGGCGGGAGAAACCCGGATCCCGAACGCTTATTGTTTCTGTTGCCAAGCGCTGCGCCGGCTGACTTGAGTTTCCCTCCGAGGTTTGTTGGGTGTGGACGGGCTCGCTCCCCGGGTCCGAGTAAATCCTGTGAGCGGCCCCGGAGTTTTCCCGTAATCTGCTCGGGCGGAGGAGCTGTTACCACACAGCTTGGACTTGTGGAATAGGGCTGCCGCGTAAACTCTGCTGGCTTGCTGCGGGATTACAATCGGGACTCAATTCTGCTCCTCTCGGCTTATTTGCTCGACAGCAACAGGTAGCAATGAACGATCCGATCAACTCCAGTGCGCCCTTTGGTGAAAGGCTAGAACAGAGGTTTTCAACCTTTTTCAAGCTGCGGACCTCAAAACGTGTTGCTTGCTACACGGCGGACCTCATGCCCACAAATTCAACTAATTGCTGTTCGCCACGGGACCCCAGGTTGAAAACCTCTGGTCTGGGAGGGCAGAAGGCAATGGCAAAAACGCTCTTTGCTCCTTTGGCAAGAAAACGGTGCTATTGCCCCTGTAGTCCCCTAGAAGTCAAGCTAGCCTCGAGGACACCCTTTCCTTTTACTCTCCCCATTTCGATGGAGAGCTTCGGGCTTGCTGAGTCCAGCTCGTGGGACTTGCTGTTTATTGCCTCGCGCCCTGTTGTCCCAGGCCTGGAACAGCGCTGAGGGCTGTTCGGTTCACATGCTCAACTTATTTTCTTTAAACCGCCTCCCAAGCTTGCATACTAATTGCAGCCCGAGTGGGTGTAGGCTTCTTGATTTAAGCGGTACACAGCTAGTTGTCACATTCTAATTTTTGAAAATGCTTCTAAGTCTAGGAGAGTTGCCTTTGCCAAACAGATTCGTGGTCTCCACGGGTAACCATATTCATGCTGGCATGTGCCTTGTTACAAATGCTGTACAACTCCCTGATTTATATTTAAATCCCACAATTTCAGCCAAATCGTTTTTGCTTTGTTTTTATATAATTTGGGGGAAAAAAACCTTTGCTTCGTTGGTAATTCTGATTATTGCAATTTCTTTCTGGTGACTTTTAACTGCATAAACTAGAGACTATACAGATCTTAACATTGCAGTTATTAGCTGCTGTACCAAATGAGAGAATGAGAATTCTTTAGTATTTTATGAAAAACATTTCAAATAATATTTTGAAGCAGCTTGAAATATTAAAAAACCTAATTAAAAATAATGTTAAAAAATTGAAGCATGCACATGAAAGGCATCAAGAAACAAATAATAGTACTAATCTCTGCCATTCAAATAAGGGACACATCTCATTGCTGGAAATCTCATGATGCCACACCATCTATGTATGCTGAAGAAGATAGAAACAAGTCTGTTTAATTAATGTAGAAATATCCTTTGGTCTGACATTTTTTTTAGTAAAATGGTATAATGAAACCTGATTTAGAATTATTTCTCATTTTTATTTCTGAACTGTTCAAAGACCACTACTTTTTGTTAAAAATAGCTATCCTTGGGAAATCTCTTGATAACATAGCAAGATAGCATAGCTATTCTGAGAAACTCTAGCAAGTGTGTAGATTGAGAAGATGAAGTTCAATTAGACATTTTAATCCAACTGAATAGAAAGCCATGCTTTTAAATTACTGTAATATTCTAAAGGCTAATTAAATCCAATTCACTTTGTTTACGTATGATTTATTCTTATCAAGATTACCCTAGCCAACTATTCTGTTTCATGTAGAAAAATTTCATGTCAAATTTTATGTTCTTCGGCAATCTTAGAGGACTTTCCTCTAAGCAAAGAAACAATTGGTCTTTACGTTGTCTAATCTTTATAAATATAAGTCTTGGATAATAAAATAACGGTTTGAGGTATCCTAACAAAAGTATTCATAATAGGCTTCAGTACCATGTTGGTAAAGTGGCTACTGATTCGAAAATGATTTGTTTACAAATTGTGTTTTTTTTAAGTAGGAGGAAGAGCTTTTCTGTGTGCTAAACCAAACCATTACTGAACTACAGCTAAAAATCATATTTACAAACAATAAAAAATTTATCATCACTCATAATACCGTATAGATTTTTACAATACTGTATTCATTTCTGTACGCAACCAGATAGCATATTATATAGAGAATATAGAGAATGTTGGGAAAGTTTGCATGTAGACATATATCAATCCAGGGAAGGAAATATGTGCTGCTACTCATTTAAATGAATGAGACTGTTTGCTAATGGGTCATTGATTTTGAAGTTAATCTCATTTATCTTTCTCTGCATTTTATCCATTATTCCCATAGCTTTCTAGTTTGATTCATTGGAGTGTAGTTTGGATAATGACAGCTTGGCCTTTTATCATATTAAAATATACTTTTCCTTCTTGAACACACAGTTGAAATCCAAGTTTGTGTTTGTAGCAATGTGGCATATGTGCAACTGCTTGTTCTTCTTGCCTTAAGAAATTATTTGAAATGAAAAGTTTCATTTCCTAATCCCTGGGTAGGATTTGTGTACTTAAAGCTGTATTTCTAATTTTCTATCCAGTTATAGTCTTGAACATTGAATGTAACAACATATGGCAGGTTTCTGTCTCTGTGGTTCCTGATACATCAGAAATGCTTGAATGGAAATTTGCTTTTTATGTGCATTGCCATTGTTGGTTTTGACTGCTTGTTTATAGGTGTCAGTTCATCAAAAGTCCCTTTCTGGTTGTCTTCTCTTGTCTTTGCACCTTTTGTCCACCTTGCTTTATATTGATAGAAAACTTGTCATACAAAGTATATGTCAAGATTGGCATGCCTTCCTGTGGCATTAAAAAAGATCACCATCACCACCACCACCATCATCATCATCATTATTTAGACTTATGTACCGCTTAACAGTGCTTTACAGTACTCTCTTAGCGGTTTACACAGTCAGCATATTGCCCCCAACAATCTGGGTCCTCGGAAAGATGGAAAGCTGAGTCAACCTTGAGCCAGTGAGCATCGAACTGCTGAACTTGATGGCTAATGGCAGATGGCAGTCAGCAGAAATAGCCTGCAGTGCTGCTTTTAACCACTGCACCATCCTGGCTCTATAGTTTAGTTTAGAATAGTTTAGGATTGCCAACTAAGCCTAAATGTATACATTGCATCTTCTTTTCTGCATTAGCCTCTGTCTCAAAGTGATTTTCAGGCTGTCTTCTCTACTATAGCTCATCAAGGTTGCTTCATTATGTTCTTTTATGCTAGGTATGGAGGACCTGCAACTTTGCAGACTTAATCTTGAATAAGTATGCTCTCCTTCCTATTTTCTGTGGTAAGGGCACCATTTTGAGGGCCAGGCTTAATCTTAGAGTGTCTGGATAAGGCTGTTTCCCAGTGGCTGAATGTCTTCTGGTAAACTTTGCTATAAGCCTGAGAAAGAACTTACAAAGAAATGATTAATTTCTTTTATCCAATTTATGTGATGTAACAGCCCATAATACAAACCACCAATGACTGTTTTGCAACCAGAGGAAAATCCGCTTTGCTCTTTTTAAATTATGTTTGTATTATATATGCATGAACAATTTCATCTTGTTCAAGAATGATTCAGGATCAGAAAAAAACAACTGTTCATATTCTGATTATGTTACTATGAAGATGTATGTTAGTTGGAAAGGGACATACAAATAAAGTTCTTCCAACTTCTTTTTGTGCAGAGTTTTAGTAGAGCATAGATTGCCTACTACAATTTTAAAGTAATTAATTTCAGAAAGAAAAGCACAGGTCAGAATTTTTTTTAGAATTGTTAATAGTTTGAGTTTCTGTCCTAGAATGACAAGTAAACAACTAGATCCTGAGGAAGAAAATGAGGAGGATGAGACACCTGAGGCAGATTTCAACACACACTATTCAGGCAGCAGCTATGTAACTCAAAGCCCAGAAATGTGTTTTGGTGGCGGTGGTCATCCCACTCCTGAAGATGAACATCAAGAATCCTTTCACTCAATAAGAAGCCAAGAAATTGATTTTCAACATCTGGTTACCTGCACATTCACAGTTTCATTGGCTGTTCCACTTATTCTTCCAAGTAGGTAAATGGCATTGTAAGTGCTTCTTTTTCTTTTGAACATGTCATATGGGGGTCTACAGAGTACTGCATAGGAGACTGAGCATAGAAAGGATCTTACATGTTTGTCATAATATTTAAATAACCCTATACTGTACCAGATTTTTGTTATAAATCCCATCCGTTGCCAATCTTTGGAATGTAAAGATGCAAAAATTGTATCAATTCTGTTTCAGCACAATTTAACTTCTGTAAAACACTGATATAGATGAGAGTGGTACGTCAGATATGGATAAATGTCCCATACTGCATTGGCTTTTTCCTGGTGTCTGATATATTAAATATTTGTTTGGATGTGGAAATAAGTGTCCAACTACATTTATATCTATACCTAATGCAGCACATTCTAGGGATCCTGTAATTTTTTCTGGGAAAAGTGAGATGACTGTAGTGGTACCTGTTCAGTATCTAATATTGGTACAGATTGCTGTTTGGAATGATGAGTGGAGGCTGGATGTTTGTTTAAGCATCTTTTGGTAATCATATCTAGTGTGTATGGATAAATTTATAAACTTTTAATCAAAGCTATGAGATAAATAATCATTATTGTATTTTATTTACAATATTTGTGGCTTTGGAATATAAGCTGTGCAGGTTAATTCATATATTCAGTTAGGTCAAAGTAAATACAATGTGTATGTATGTTAAGATTATACCTTCGTAGTTAAAATGCCAATCTTGGAGATTCTTAATACGACAAAACAATTCTAACAGGAACACTCTTACTTTTACTCTCCTTACCTTGTTTTCATTAATTAATTAATTAATTAATTAATTAATTAATTAATTAATTCATTCATTTATAGCAAATAAACCTTTGCAGTCCTCTAAACAAGACATACGCAGATCATCATCTAAAGGAAAAGAAGGGTATATTCCAAAAATGCATCGTTTTTATCATATGGAGTATTTTCTTCTACCTGATGATATTGAACCTCGAAAATTAGATTTGGTATTGTTTGGTTCAGTGGCTAAATTATTTCTGGATACAGAATCTAAGGTAAGAAAAAGATAAGCTATTTATTTTTTGTTATTCTCAAATAATCATAATACATTCCTGAAGTTTGGAAGTTCTGCATTCCAGTTTTATATGATATCACCAATCTTGTTAAATATTGGAGAAATGAAATTCAGTAGTTGGAAACCTGAATTAGTAGATAACTTCCTAGGTTGGATGTATTTGTCAGAGGCTGTCTCATCTTAATCAGAAATCCCATTCAGATTCTTCCAGCTTACATTCAGGAGAATTTGGTTTCAGTTCAAAGCATCCTCTTTCCATATAACATCAGGACCTAAGATAAAGATGGGTGTTGTGAACCATTTAAGAACCTGGAGGGTGGGAAGTCATGGTTTATCCTAGCTAGATGATCTACTTAGCACAATGTCTTCTGTAGAAAATCACCATGGAAGATTGGCAAATTGCTAGCACTTTGTATAGGAACAATGAGGCTTGCATCTGGAGATTTTTGATAAGTTTTTAGTAAGATGATGCCCTTGTATTGACCTATTTCTGAAAATGGGACAGCAAAAAGAAGAAATGTTTCTTCAAATTTCAGTGGAACAGAGACACTGGTTGGCGACACTGGTTGGAAGGACATCTGTATGCTTTTCTACACTTTATGCACAAGATAAGGTGCTTAAGACATGAGTGATTCTTATCATGTCATCCTGACTCAGGAGGCTGTGTGATATTCTACTCTAGTAGAGATGAGATGGGAACAACCATGACATCTTCTGAAATGGTTCTGCGTCAGGCTCTAGAATAGCATTTAATAATAGAGATCATCTTGTTCCCAGGACAAATAAATATCACTAAAATGAATCAGTTGACTTGGAGCTTCTTTAGTAATGGTACAAAAAACAGAAACTAATAGCATTGGCAGCAGAAATCCTTGAACTATTATGCTATTGCTTTAACAGGGAGTTATTTGAGGCTCTGTTCTTGTATATGATTGATGGGTGCCAACTTCCTCATTTATACCAGTTTATTGTACTTTTGTTTCACTGTTTTCTCTGTCTTTGATACTTAAGATATTAGTGGTTGTTCCTCTTGAACCCGTCACACATATTCCCTCTAACGTTTTAAAGAAGGCAACCATAGTTTGGGGGATTGAAGAATCTTTGGAAGTTCCACCAGAACAAAATGATTCTAAGGCCAGTTTCCTGATCTTTGCTCAAAGTCTATTTCCAGGTTCCATTGTGCACAAAAGATTGGCCTTTATAATATCAGTCTGGGCCTAAGCTACTCCAGAGAGTGGCACCTGGCTTAATATAGATGTGACCATTTAAATATGTTTCAAAAGTATATTAGAGAGGTGAAGAGATGAGATATGAAGAGATGTTTGTCTTTTACAAAAAAAGAAATGAAGGGGCAGTTGTTTCTCCTTGCACAGTTAATGGTTGTGTTTGAGAGGCCAGCCCTGCATCATTGCACCCTTTGTAAGTGGGACAGCTATGGCCTTAACCACAGAAACATGGTTAATATAGTTTTATAGGGTAATTCTGGAGCAAATCACCTCCTCTTATAGAAGATTGCAAAATAGATAGATTTGCAGTTTTTGACTTGCACTAATATACAAGGAATGCTATAAGCCAAGGGTCCCCAACCCTCAGTCTGTGGACTGGCACTGGGCCATGGCATGCGAGAAATTGGGTCGTGCAAACAAGCAAAGCCTCATCCATGAGATTCAGGCAGCATGCAAAACCATGCTACCTCCAGACCATGGAAAAACCTTTCCCAATGAAAGCAGTCCTGTCTGCCTAAAAGACTGGGGGATGCTGCTATAAGCTGTTAACAACAATTCTGGAATATTGTAGCACATTCAGTCAGCTCCATCTGCAGTAATCAAGAATGGTAGTTGGACATATTTTGAAGTACTTTTCTGATCATTCAAAGATAGAACCAACTCATGTTTTCTAACAAATTGACCAATCTTTTGAAGGCAGGACTCGCTCCCCCAAATACTGTGCTTCGTTGCTTCTTCTACAATTCACATTGTTGCTCAGAGGAATTAATTACATCTGCTTCTAGTGATGATGAAAAAAAACAACGTCGACGTGATAATATAACGTACAGTAAATCCTATCCTTTCATAGGTGTCCCAATGACAGATGGAAATACGCAAGTCGCAGTGTTCACACATTTCATTATTTGCCACTGAAAATGGTAGTGACTGTGGTTAGTTTACTTTCAGAAGGCATACCGAACTAAGTGAGCCAAATACAAACACTAATTTCTTACTGGGGTTGTGACTTTTGGTCTTCACTGTAAACTTTATTACAATCTACATGCCAAGAAAACCTTATCAGT
This sequence comes from Pareas carinatus, assembly GCA_032468095.1. Lineage (NCBI taxonomy): Eukaryota > Metazoa > Chordata > Lepidosauria > Squamata > Pareidae > Pareas > Pareas carinatus. Next base: position 34,518 of record JANHFO010002632.1, read on the forward strand.
AAATTGACTTATACACTCATATTTGCCATTGAACTTGGATGACAGAATAGAAGGTTGTTGGGAAAGGAGAATTGTAAGTTGATATCGTGTTTTTGTGATATATGTAGTTCCTGAGATTTCCTGTTTGCCTGCTCAGAGTTTTTTAGAATCAATGGTTCTAACTTAAAATGCTATGAAATGTACATAACATTATTTTAATACTTAAAATGTTAATTTAAAATACTAGAAATATAGAATTAATAGCATGTTAATAGATAAGATGCTCCTGAAATGCGTAGAATTGAAATAGTCTATTTTACATTTTTCATTGGTCTATTTTCTTTATCATAGCTTTTTCCTCCTTTCCTTTCTTGCTTCTGTTGTCATTTTGATAGCCAGGGACTCCAAAAGAAAGTGAACGGAGCAAAATAAAAAAGCCATCCACGCTGAATATTTCAGTAAGTGCAGATAAGATTCTGGGAAAAGAATGACAATAAATGATGTACGAAGTCTAGGATGGATGACATTGTTTTTGTTTTTCTGTGCTCATGCATTGTAGTATGCTATAGACTTAGTGTGGGGTTTCAACTTTAACAGTAGGTATGCTTTGATCCAGTAGTTTTATTTATTTATTTATCCATTATATTTCACATAATTTTAGTCTAGAAATTCAGTAACATGATGAGAGACAAAAAAGCATGAAGATGAAAAAGTATTTCTAATGTCCATTACTTGTTAACTGTTACATATTTTTAATGATGCCTCAGTTTGCCTTTATTATGGTACCTACTGGCAAGACTTTGTACCAGATAGACTTCTGCCTGTTATGTTTTTCAACAATATTTTTATGTAAGAAGACTACATAAGTAAATATATTGCAGAGAATGTGGAAGCTTTATATATATAATAGCACTAGCACTAGCACTAGCACTTGGATTTATATGCTGCTTCATAGTGCGTTATAGCCCTCTCTAAGTGGTTTGCAGAGTCAGCATATTGCCCCCAACAATCCGGGTCCTCATTTTACCAACTTCGGAAGGATTGAAGGCTGAGACATCTTTGAACTAGTCAGAATTGAACTGCTGGCAGTCAGCAGAGTTAGCCTGCAATATGGCATTCTAACCACTGTGCCACCACAGCTCCTATAATATAAGGGTATATTATAAAGCATAGGTGTCAAACACAAGGACTGTGGGTGAACCTGGCCCATGGCCTCCTTGGATCTGGCCCATGGGGCTGCCCTGAAAGTGAGCGGGGTGCTTGCCTGACACAGAATTGACATGGGGCCATCAGTGGCTGCAGAGGGGT
>JANHFO010002632.1:97323-109638 GCA_032468095.1 Pareas carinatus
TCCAATTACTTGTCTTCTATTCCACTCCCGCCTAATATTTCATATCAATTGACCACACTTTCAACCAAAATTGAAAAGAAAAAAGTGTCAGCAATTTGGTATGTTATCAGTGTGTGATAAGACAAGATTTTATCAATTCAATCCCACAATATTTTAACCCGCTCATTTTTTTACTACTTTTTAAACTGTATGTTCCAATTTGGCATTACTGGTACATGTTCCAGTAATGTTGCTTCAGTGAATCATTTTGGCAATTATATTATGTCATTTATAGTCAGTTTGTGTGATCTTGCATGAGCTGAGTGTATTATTTATTGTTTCTTCTGTTTCTTCAAACACTCTACACTTTGAATCCTTTGATGATTTTTCAAATCTGGCAAATATTTTTCAATTCTCTTTATTAGTTCAGCTAGCTGGCTCTTGAGCAACCAAAATCAAGACTTCAGTTTCATTTTTTATGTTCCTTGTATCATTAACATCATCATTATTAATATTTCTTTATTATGATGATTATAAGGGTGTTAGTACTTGACGTAAAGCAGAGGATCTATTGTGAGTATTCCATAATGATAACCAGCAATATCATGTACATTACAGAATCCATTATCTGAAATGAATAAACAAATGCAGTAATCCTTTTCCTATTTTGAATGTAATACTTCTTAAAACAATGCAAAATGAGATGTCCAAGAAATAAAGTGGCATAAATAATTTTATTCAGTTAGTATGAAAAAATATATGTTCTACAAAGAATGAGAAACTGGGTGAGTTCAAAGTGATTTATTTGATTTCCCACATAATCACAGTTATAGTTTAACAACAATAAAGTCTGATACTACTTACAAACAAATGCATATTAAAATGAAAGCACTCCGTCCTTTCCAACAGTTACAAAATCTCTTGAATCTCCTTTTACAGAAGCTTCTCATGAGCATGATGTTTCTTGAAGTCTTTTAACAGTCTGCATTCAATCTAATTCTAACAGTTTAATACTATTCAAAGCTGGGATTTAGTTCCTAGCAGAGACAGGTACTGTATGTAACCTGAAAAGTGGCTGCAGACTTATATTAATACTAATTTACACACTATATACAATTTAGAGAATTAATCATTCTTCCTACTTGGTCCTGTTTCCACTCCCTTTTCCCCTCCTTCAAAATTGTATCTTATGATTGGTCATTTTTTCTTTGAACTATGTACACACTTTTTTTGCAGGCAAGGTGTGATGATATTTTACAACGGAAACAGCAAAACTCATGCTTAATTGCAGAAAATGCACAGCTGTATATGAAACAGCAAGTCAACATGTAAAGTGTCATTGTTAAGTAGCTCCTGACTGCTTTTCAGCTTATTTAAAAATAATGAAACAAGAGGTTTCAGCTGCATGCAGTGCTTGATGGGAAAATCATCTTACAAGTTATGCTTTAAGACTTTTAGCAATACAAGACATTTACATTATAATAGGATAACTTTGGTTTTCTTTACATTGATTTACATTTCATTCTTAATTAAAAGAAATATATAATTGATGGTTGTCCCAGAAAAGATATTTTTATAAGGTCCATTTTTCTTACAGAGAGAAAGAGATGTGGTTCAGTAGTGCTTTATACTGCTTTTTAATCAATAAAGAAAACATAAGTAAAACTTTCCAATATCTACCTTCTTAATATTAAATCTATTTTCTACAGTAGAATACAAATTGTAATAATGATTACTTTCATTTTCCAAAACAAGGAGAAGTATTTTTCTTTTTTACTTTTAAACCTAAAGTTATTTCCCTTCCCTGGGTGGTTTTTTTAAATGGCAATAACACTGGATTTTTATGCAATAACATGTTGATTGAATGGATTTACTGAACATTTTTTATATTTGCTAATCATCAAGATTTGTGATGATTACTTTTTATGTATAATTATAAAAGATAAAATTTGTGTCTTATGAATCTAAAAACCTAAAATCTTTCATTGGTTTTCCTGGAATATCAAAACAATGACTACAAAATAGATGGATATCATATTTAAAATATGCAATAGTTCATACAGATATTAACGCTTGAAATGTAAAATAATCCAGTCCATTGCTTTGAGTTTGCTATATGCAAGTTACACAATGGGCAACATAAAGGAAAAAAATGCCCTATCTTATCTTTTCTGGAACAACTTATAAGTTACAATTCAACTCTACTATTGGTACAAAGGTTTGAAGAAAAGCTTACATATTTAAATATGTTAACACTTTACTTCAACTAATATCAACAGTAACACTGAAATACTTTGCAAATATACGTTATGGAGAGTGTAGCCTCAATACTACTAACATTAGATGACATGCATATAGTTGTATTATTCCTTATAAGAAGAAAACCCAAATTTAAATGTGAAGAGATCCTTGGGTTGTGATGTTCCCTCTTAGGTAATCTGCACAATCTGAAACAGCTTGGGTGATAACACTTTTTTAATTAATATTTCCTATGAAGTTAAATTAAATGGAGGGAAAACCAAGGACAGGAAAAGGTGTTGAATATTGCATAAGAAATAATCATCAAATTTAAACATCAGTGGTTGTTTCTGCTGAATGACAGATAACGAAACTACTGAGCTTATTTTTGCTGGTACTCGTGGTATAATCCATATATTAGAAAGTGGGGGAAGAAAACCGAAGATCAGAAATCACCAATATAGGAAAGCTGTTTTATACATAATGACTTTTTTCAGAAGCAATAATCAGTTTCTGTTTGGCTTTACTCATCTCTCACTGGAACATTTTTCCTCCTCTTCTTTTAAACCAACATTCACAATTCTGCAGGTGCAGCTCTGCGGTTCCTTTTTTTTCCTGCCTTTTAGATGTAAAGTCGTGATTGAGGTGGCTCAAAATGCTGAAACTACAAAGTATGCTCCATGTATGATTTTAGTTTATTTTTTAAAAAAATAGGATTTAGATTTACAAAGAAATATCATATGGTCTTGCAAATGACTCAGAACAACACATAAGCAACAACAGCACAGTTGGATTTTACAAGATGTCTTGGACTAACTGGACTATGACAGTTCGAGCATAGACTCAGCCTGCTGAGTGCTGGATAAAACTAACAAATGTGATGAGAAAAATGGTGAGAAAATCCTGCTGCCAGCACATGGCTACATGGAATTACAGTTATAAAAATCTACACTCAATACTAAAATAAACTTTCAAGTTTCTGATTTTTTTCATGTGGAAAAAAGTCTGACATTTTTATCGATAAAAACAGTATTATATGGTAAAGAGGCAATGTGGCCGAAAGGAATGGATGTTGGTTATTTCAGGGTCTGAGATGAATGTTTATGCAGCGTATGTAAATACCTTCTATGTAAATCTTCATGTGTATTTATTAAAACATACACAAATACAAAAGAAATGTAAACTATGTAAGTTCACAGTTATCACAGCCTTTAAAGTGTCTAAGAAGTGGAGGAACCAAAATGTAGAGAAAACCTATAGTAAAGGTTGTCTCACGTTGCTACTGTATAGTTACTGCATCTTAACTAGTTTGCTTACCTGAAATAGCAGAACAGTTATAATACTGAATAAGTATATTATTATACTGATAAAATACAAAGCATATTTGATTGCAATAGTTATATGCAATGTTATTTGGCACATTTTGCAAAGATTGCTTAAAGATTTTATTTTCTCAAATCCAGAGAACTTTCAATGAATACTGAAATGCCTGGAATTTGTTCCTTAGTTTTTTGGTCTACACTTCCATTTGCTACTCATCTGTTTTACTGCCCTTTATCAGTAAGGAAAATTATGGAAAAGTATATATTGCTAGCTTTGTGGACTGTAAAAGCTTTGTTCGAAGCATAAATGTTAACTATACAGTGTCTCTCTCTCTCTCTCTGTCTCTCTCTCTCTCTCTCTCTCTCTTTCTGTGTGTGTGTGTGTGTGTGTGTATGTTTGTATGTATATATATATACACACACACACATATATATATATATACACATCTATATATTTATAGGTCTATATTTATATATTTATATTACATAGAGTTTACTTACGTATTTTCATCAACCATATGAGGTCTACTTTTTTGCCCATTGTAAATTAAAGAGCAAGAATGCCACATTAATTTTATTTCATAGTTTTCCTTTTATTTTGAGTAAGTTATTTTTCATTATGTTAAAAATGGTCATGCGGATGAAAAAGGGTAGCTTTACATTTTCAGCAAGCAGCATATTTTCAAGGCTACTAGAGAAAAAGGAGGGAAAAGGTCACCACCGAACTGTAAGACCAGCACTGTGAGGTTAATATGCATTGATCCATTGAATCCTTAAGGCAAAGGAGTCAATTAAGTTGCTTCTGGTTTGGATCTTTTAAAATAAATTTAAAAAGTAACCAGAATTATAGGCTGCTTCTGTTTCCTGTAAGTGCCTTTACATCTAGGCCTAGAGCTACAGCTGTGGCTGGGAGGCTGGCTCCTAGACTATTGTGCTGATGCCACTATGTTTGGGCTTCGTGCTGGCTGAAGTAGAAGGGGCTACTGGCTGTGCATGGTGATGGGAAGCATGGGAAGGATGTGCCAAATGAGGAGGGGGCAAGGGAGGATGGGGAGCATGGGAATACTGGGTGTGAGAATGTGGAAGGTATGAATGCTGGGCGTGAGCTACATGCTGCGAGTGTGGCCCATGATGGTACTGGTGCGGATGCTGGATGTGCTGAGGTGGATGATAGTGATGGTGATGGTGGTAAGGAGGTGGGTTCTGCATATGGCAGTACTGAGAGTGGTGGCTGTGCACTTGGGCCTGGGTCTGCCCTTCAGCCGGACCCGGGTGGTGCATGGCAGGAGGATGCTGAGAGTGCTGCTGATGTGACATTATGGGAGGGTGCTGAGGTGGCAGTGTTGGGCCGGATGCTAAATGGCCTTGGGAAGGCTTTCCTCGCTTACTACCAAATAAGGACCCTAGTAGTGAGGAAGAATTAGGCATAGTCTGGTGAGGGCGAGATGGACACTCTCGGGTTGATGTAGCTCTTCGGCGCATATGAGGACTGCTAATGATGGACCCCTAAAAAGAAATTAATAGAAAATAAAAATTAAAAAAAATCTTAAAAATATGTGTAAAAGAAAAAGTTCACAGTGACCATCATGTTTTCTTTAAAAGCTCATATGGAGAAATAGCTGTATGAACTGCAGGAGAAAACGGTCTGTCTTTTTTTTTCTGCCAATTTCTTTTTTCAAGTTGTAAGTGGGAAATACTAAGTACGATCAATTAACAAATACTGGAGGCTCTCTTAAAAAAAAAAAAAGAACCCTGAAATTATTATATTATAAAAGTTATCAGTTACCACAAAGTCTCTGGTTTTGCTTTACATTCTTCAGCCTACCAAAAATATAGTCATGTTATTTATTTTCTCTTCTAGGACAAAAATATATACAGTTATGCTAAATTAACCTGAAGGCGGTTACAAACTATTAGTAGTCAGATTTCATGATAATTTTTTTTAGTAGAATTATAATTAGAATAGTCTGTTTCTCTTTGTATGAAGAAAATAAGTATTTTCTTGCAAATGGATTGCTTCTACGTTTTTGCAGGCTGATGTGCTGCCTAGTATTTTCAACTATTTATCCTTCAGCTATACAACTTTCTTGTTAGTCTCTGGATGCTTTTGTATTCTTTACAGACAAGTAACTGCCAATGCTTTGTGTGCTATATGTGGACTGTAATCTATTCAGTTTAAACACACACACTCACACACTCACACACACACAAACACACACACACACACACAAATCTGCAGGCTGAATTCAAAGACATGAACAATATATAAATGATTTGAAGATGAATGAAATCTCATGAAATCCACATTGAATTCACGTGTTTTATTTGTTTTCTTTTCCCATGCCCTATCTATGCAATTCCATGATGTCACGACTGCACACATTTCACAATTTAACTAGAAAATAAGCAATGTAAATGACTAAGCATGAATTCAATACTTTGCATTAAACAACAAACAGCACAGTAAGTGCACTGTGTAACAAAGAATCATCGGGCCTTTACACAGGGACCAAAGTGACAGTGGCAAACGGGCAAATCGTATTCATTTAGTCATGCTTGCAGGAATAGAAGGGGATAACAGTAGCTGAAATAAAAAAATGATGCATGATCTAAACAGACCAGAAGTAGTGTTGGATTTTTAAAGGCTAAAACTATAAAGCCTTGGCATGCATTTTATTTGAGGCAGGCAGGTTGTATGTTAGAAGAAAAAAAGAGCAAAATATGTATATAAAATAAAGGTTTGAAATGCACATCACATCCAGCTAGACATCAGTAACTTCCTACTTACTTCCATATTGCTGTCTAGCGATCCTGCACTGCTGCGACGCCCACGCTTGCCTGCCCAGGACATGCAATACCATAGATTAGAGACCATGACAAGACCTGGGGAATCAATAGCCACTTTCCCTAATGCATTGCAGGACTTTTTCTGGCAGCCTGAAGATTGATTTTGCATGTTGTGATAGCCCAGGAATTGCTATAGAAGCACACAGTTATAATTACTCTACGCATGCTGACTCAAAAGCAATTTCTCTGTTTTTCAGTGGGCCTCGTGCTCAGGTAAAAATGTAATTTACACTGCCTGGAAGTTGATGAGGAAATTTCTATTTCTTTTAATGAGGTTGAATTCAGACTTAGTGTAAGCCTACTGGAAGCAATGGTACTTAACTTAATCATCAATAATTTTATGTTTCATGGATCTCAATGATACCTGCTTTAAATATGACCAAGTCTGAACATAGCTCATGATTTATAATGAAAGAATCAGGGGGTTGAAGTCATTTGTTTCATTATAAATGTGTCTTTTATGTATTTTTGTGGTTATCCATATTTGGGCATCTTGGGCATTTATAATTATACACATGAACAATAGTTGGCGTATGTGTCTGTTATCCTATAAAATTTTATATAAAATGTCCATACTGAATACGATTTAATTTTTAAAAAATAATGTTTATGCATTTCTCAAAATCTATTTAAACATTTTAGTCATACTCAAGGACTTCAAGGATGGTGACTGCATCTTGACTTGCTACTATTACATGGTAATTATTTGCTACTATTACATGGTAATTATTTGCTACTATTACGTGGTAATTATAATAGATTTCATATAATGACAAAGAAAAGTAAATTTAATTTTACATGCAAAAATAATTAATCCAATGCTATGTCCAGGTTTGTTTGTTCACTGTGCAGTGCTTAGAAAATTAATATGGATTTACAATGTTTTTTAAAGATGGGTGCTCAGATTAGATACTTCACACTGAAACTTTATTAGGTGCCTATTCCTAGATTCCAGACACCTCTATGGTAATTTTACTTTATATGAAGTGTAACATTATGCCATGATAATGATAATTTATTCAACTTGCATGCTATCCAACTCTCAATGACTCAGAGTGGCTCTAAATCTAAACTGAAAGGAGGTAGATTTAAAACAGGAAGAAAATGCAAGTTAACTATTTGATTTGAGAATGCGCCAACTGGAAAAAGCATGGAAATAGACTACAGCCCAAAGTGCTGTTCAGTAGAAATGCTCAATCTTTCTTTTTTTGTCAAGACAAAAAATATTTTCTGTCTTAAGAAGTCTTGCCTTATTAAATGTGAATGAAGACTTAGAATAAGAGGGAGTGAAGACAATTAATTAATGACTTTCAGATAATTCTGATCATTACAGTGGGTTATTGTCTAGTAGTCAAACAATAATGTAAGTTAGATGTATAATATCTGCTTCTATATGTAGTAGTTAATAAAACATAGAAAGTCAAGGTCAAAGGGACAGAGAGGAAGCCATCCACTTCTTACTTTTAAAAAGTCACAGTGAATTTCACAAGAATGAAATCGATGCATAGTAAGTATACGCTAGTTCAATGATAGTGAAGAAAAGTCTCAATAGGAAAAAAAACCTGTAAGATCCTAAGTTCTAAGATGCTATCAATATTCTTTATTATTTTAAGGCAATAGTAAAACAGAATATTATATAAATGTGGTGAATATAATTTATCATTAACCAGTTAAAAATATTGGTTTAAAATAAAAATCTGTCACTCAAATGTTACTTTTTACAATAATAAGCTATTTCATATTATTCTGTGTAATATGTTATCTGGTTTTCTTAAAACGGGTACAGACTGGTATTCATCATCATATTTTTACTTACAAATATGTAAAGCCTTTCAAAGAAGTGCTTTATAACACGTGACAATGCAAATTTCTTCTTCAGATAATTAAAGCAGATGCTTCTTTTTCCAGGAACTGAAGTAATAAGTAAGGGGAAGAAGCAGGCACGTATGCTCGGAAGAAGGTACTGTTGGTTTCTGAATCTAAAAATCATGCTTTCTTTTTAGGCCAATCACATGTCACAAAGCATTTATTTCAAAAGATTTGCACAACCCTGTTAAAATATTTGTAAAGCTGGGCTTCTTTGAAACAGTATTGTTCTCCTTAGAAAATCTCCCAGAATTATGGTTACTGTAAGACCCATTTCATAGCCCATGCAAGTCCTAAACTTAGAGCTCTGTGATAGAGTCTGAATGAAATTACATGCTGTCCTAAATCCGTTTTATTTATTAAATTTTATACCACCCATCTCACTGATGCAGAGACTGCGCAGTTTACAATATAACTGAATTACTGAATGCACTTTCATATTTTTTAGGATTCGTTTTTAAAAAATGTATTTAGGATAAAAAAATCTCAGTCCAAACTAATACTTCTGGAATATTTTAAGGTGGCATGTTCCAGCTTCTATTAATGGTACAGCTTTTATAGGATAATCAATGTGGTAAACAATATAAAGGTATGTGAAACTATGAAAAATTTAATTATTCTCACGTATTAAAAATTAATATTTGTGGACCCAGTATGTTTTGCAAAGATTTTCAATTATATTGAATCTACTGATCTACTAATGAAATTCAACTGAGAATGTAGAAGAAAATGTTGCAAAATAGAAACTTCAGGATTTTTAGTCACTTTATTCTGCAGTCTGACTTCACTTCCAACTTTTGTTCAGCTTTCTGTTCCACTAGTCATGCTCACTCTTCACTGAGATATTTGGAGGTGGTTGGGATTTGCAATTTTCTATGAGGATGTCTGTAAAACTATTCTCAGTCCCAATTCAATTAACTTCTTGATTTATTCCTTGATTTTTAAGCAATGTCTGTTGTTGAAGACATTTTAAAATAACTTCTTAGTATCAGAAAATTACTGATGCAGAAGGAAACTTGCTATCCTTTCAATATCTATCTCCTATAACCCTCATTTTCCAGTTTTCTCAGAATTATGGGAGTTGAAGTCATTTTAATGTTGCCAACATTGGCAAACACTAATCAATTATATTCTCCTTCTTTATCCAGTTATCATTAGGTTTTTTTATTACCTCTCTAACATTTTCCTTTGAGTAAATCAACAAACTACAGAGTCACTTCAAGTTTGCCCTCTTGTGCATGGATAGTGATGTTCCGGGTCACAAGTGCAAGCAGGAAAAATGGAGTCAAAAAGGAGAGGTATGATGCTTGTAATCTAAAGGTATATTTATGGTATTGGAGATATTACTTATTACTATAATAGGAAAAAGCCTATACTATGATGGAAAGCCAAAAGGAATTCTCATTATTCCTTTGTCCTGAGAAACCTCAGAAATAGTTAATATGATTGGCAAAGAACAAATAAAATATTAAACATATTATGCAATAGAAAGCAGAAGATCAGATGGTTTTGTATGATATACCTCAACAGTTTCATAAAAGATACTGTTACTATCAAATCCAACTCCTCGCTGAAGCAATGTTACATTTTTATTGTTACATGCAACCCCAAATCTATATAAACGCAATCTATGGAAAGTGCAGTTGAAAAAGCCAGCCTGATATGGTTAAAATTTATTTATTTATATATTAAATTTATATGCCTTCCATCTTACTCAGCAAAGCAAGATTTCAATAAAGTAGGAGAGATTTCAGAATAAATTAACATATTTCCATGCATATTCAATATTTTAAAGTTTTTTTCTACATAACGTTTATTTCATACATATTTTGGGGAGTTACCCTAAAGAACAACAAAAATGAAACTAATGATAATTTTACTAGCAATTTAGCAACTACTGTGAGTCTAAAAATTTTCATGACATACCGGTATACCCTGTGTAGGATGACTATTATTACAATACATCAACTGTATATTGCTGTTTTCTCAGAAATGCAGAAATTGATTTGGGAACTTTAAACCACTGGAGGGCTTTAAAAAGGCACTAGATGGTCACCTGTCAAATACACCTAGTAGTTTCTGCATTAAAATTTAAGATTAGCTAAATCTCATAAGTGTGAGTGTGAGCATGTGTGTGTGTACCTATCTTGTAGGAGAATCAGTGCCAAAATTGATTTTTTGGCACGGTTAGTTACCTTCTGTGATCCAGTGTATCTATTTTCCCCCCAGATTTAAAGATATTATAGGAAAATTAATACCCATAATTCTATTTCATGTCAATATTAGTAACTACTGTGCTTTCCCCTAAATTACATCACATACTATCAAAAAATAAGACAACTGAAAAGATGCACTTTGTATATATCATATTTTTTTCTTAGTCTAAAGAACAAGAAATCCATATGTTATTGATTTTATATATCCACTTTCATACATTATAATGGAATTTAAGGGCTATGTTTTCCTGGAGAATATTCAGAAAACCTAAGTGCTCAGAGCTATTGGATTTAAAGACACCTAAATACCCTTATGTGTTGAGAAATTAAAATCTGATATTGTTACTACAATAATTCTGTACTCCATGGTATTATAATTTCTAAGGGGTTGTCATAAAGAAGAGGGAGTCGAGCTATTCTCCAAAGCACCTGAATGCAGGACAAGTAACAATGGATGGAAACTAATCAAGGAGAAAACCAATCTAGAGCTAAGAAGAAATTTTCTGGCAGTTAAAACAATTAATCAATGGAACAACTTGCCTCTGGAAGTTGTGGGTGATCCAAAGTTTTTAAGAAGAAAAGGACAACTATTTGTTGAAAAGGTATAGAGTTTCCTGCTTGAAGATTTCTAATGTTCCTTTCAACTCTATTATGCTGTTATTCTCTCTCTAAGGGTGAGAACTTGTAATGGTATGTGGGAATAACCTTGGGAGACAGGTCTCAACCTAGTCATTTGAGAAATGAAATTTGAGTCCGAAGGAAGAAGAGTGGCAAAAGAGACTCAGAAGGGACCCTCCCTACTTTTGGGGAAAGTAAAAGTGATGGACAGGAGAGATACTTTGAGACATGCAAAGATAGAGCTGATACTCCTGGATCTGCTTCTCATCTGGACTATCTTGCAAGGCTGACATTCCTGATTCAGACAATGAGAACCTCTAGCTTTCAACGCCTAGTGGCCTGGCTCACCCTCCACAAGCCTTTCTCATCTGATCCAACCAAGTGACTTCTCCTAGACCCAAGAAGAAGAAAATTTGATGTGTATTTGTATTTACATTCCTTATTCAACCCTTCCCACTGAAAGCCTTCAAGCTTTATTGGAGATAAAGCTTGCAAACAAGGTACTGGGAAGCAAGGAAGATCATGCCAGCTGTGGGATAAACAGATAACAGGTGTAAACTCTGAAAATGAATAGGAGGCTACATGTGGCCCCCAAGATTATGGCTAGGGCTGAGATCCCTAGCATAACCAAATATGGGAAACCCAAGCATAACATTTGGGGATAATTTTTGAAAGTTTTCTCTAAAATTTATCTCTAAGAAAAATCCTTTGTCCTAGATATTATCTACACCTTCTCCATTAAGGTTCCAGGAATGAAATTGTTCCATCTAGAGACTGGATTGTCACTTAAGCTTTTAATCATTTACTAATGTACATCACAATCTATTTCATTATTTTAATTCTTGTATTCAAAATAGCAACAGTGAAATTTCCTAACATTTTTTTAAGTTTGAACTCATTCCTGTAAATTCAAAAGGCATTTTATTATTATAGAAAAGGTCTGATTCTCTTTCTTTATAACAGCTAAAATATGTTTAACGCCCCCAATTGACTCCATTTGTATTTTCAAATTAACTACACTGTACAAGTCTGAACATAAAAGTTCCATAATATTAAATTGAATAATATCAACGTTTAGTAAATGTTAATATGTTCATCACTTAAGACATTCATCCTGACTTTTATGTTTGGCCGCCTATGCTAGCAGATGGCACATGCTCTAGGCATACCGTGTTTTCCCAAAAATAAGACACTGTCTTATATTAATTTTTGCTCCCAAAGGAGCGCTA
>JANHFO010002633.1:14562-25084 GCA_032468095.1 Pareas carinatus
CTAATATTCTCGGGGCCATTTATTACGTCTTCGGGGATGCAAGGCTGGCTCAGCTCCGGCACTCGCCTGCCTTTGCGGCGGGCTCTGGCTGGGAGGGGGAGGGAAGGTGGGCTGTGAGAACCGAGGAGGGGGGAAGCAAATACCTGAGGAAAATCCTTTGCGGAAAGAGACGGCGAACCTGAGGGGGGTCGCCAAGCGGGTTCGAGCAACCGAGGGGAAGCGGCAAAGACGAGGGGAGCGACGGGGAGCAACAGCCGCGGCTGGCAGATGGGAGCATGCGTGTGCGAGGCGAAAGGGGGGGGAAGAGGGAGAGACGCACCGAAGTAGGCGGCATCTTCAAGGGCGACAGCCTCGGTCCGAGGGTGGTGGGCGGCGGGTGTGGGTGGGATTTAAAAGGGGGGCGGTTACGGGAAGGGGAAAGGATGACAGCAGAGGGCGAGGGCTGGGGGGGGAGTGCAATGATGGGCGGGTGGCCGACGGACGGGAGCAGGTCGACGCCCCCACAGCCAGATTCCAGCGACTCACCGGGCCTCGCAGCGATCCGCGCCGCGCTTCAGTCACCGCCGTCTCCCCTGCTCCTCCTGCCGCCGCCGCCGCCGCCGACCTCGTTATGCCCGCCCGCGACAGCCCCACCGGCGCCCGCCTCGCCGCTCCCGCATCCAGCCCTCGCCCAGACCCGCTGCCGCTTGCAGCGCTTTTGAGGGAGGTGTTGCCGAGTTGGGTGACTTGTTGTCTGGTTGTTGTTGTTGTTTTTTTGGTCACTGACACGAGCCCTCGCCAATTGGAAACCGGCGCAAGGAAGAAGAGGCCACGCCTTGGTCGAAAGGGAGCCAATAGGAGTATGCATTCCCCCTGCGGCATGGTGGGGCCGAAGATGGGCGGGCATTAGCAGCGCCCCCGCGTCTCGGTCCCGTCCCTCCCGCTTGTACGCGGAGTTAGGCCCGCCCCGCGCGCTGCATGCGCGGGCTCTGCCGGCTCTGCGGCTCGCAAAAGCCGAGAGGGGCCGTCGGGGAGAAGCGGGGCTGGGAGCGGAGGGGCTTGGGAAGGATGGCGACAGAAAGTCATGACTGGGAAGTTGTAGCTGGGGTTGATGGCGAAGTGTTGGCGGGTCCTCAGGCGTAAGGGAGCTGCGCTGCCAGTGATGGCTGCTGTCATGACGAAGCAACAGCTATAATACGGGCAGAGACGAGGGGTGTAGACTAAGAAGATTTTAGGGGCATACCTGACCAGAGATATGGATATGATAATTTCAGTATGACTTGCAAAGCACGGTGTACTTTTCTTTTAAGTGTGTTCATGCGCTGAAGGAATAGAGCCAAAATGAGAAAAGCTCGTATCTGACTCAATATGGCATAGACATAATCTGAAAACATTTCTTTTCTGCATCATCACGGGGTGTAGTTTATTTCATCCCCCAGCCATGAATGAGACAGACTTTAATTAATTACACCCAAAGCTGCATTCAGCCCCTGGTGATTTTTGAATGGAGTGTACACTGAGATTTCCAAAAATTGTAATGTAGAGAGAGAAGTTAATTAAATATATCAATGCCATAAGACTGGAATTTGAAATACATTGAATTTTAGTTTAAGATAAATGAAATGAAATTTAGATTTGGCTCAAGCTCAAGGCATATCTAAAGGTGAAGTGTGAATGTCCAATCAGAAAAAGTCACCTTGGTTGTATATGCCTGGGTTTGTTCTTGATAATCCTTTTCATATATTTACTTAACTGGCCTGCAGCAATGTTGGTGTTCCCAAGCTCTTTCCCTTCGGCCATTTTTCAACAACTAAGCAGTTTTAGGAACAACTTACATAGTTTTTGTAAATATCGTAGCAATTTCATTTTTCCTCATAGTAGGAGAACATTAGTATCTATCTAATCTCTCAAGGGATGTGTCTCTTCTCAGAAAGCCATATATAGCAAAAGAGCTACTCCACTGGGAGGGTGATGCTTTACCGTATCCTAGGAGGCCTTGTGCAAACTGTTGATATAATTATTTTTTTTATTAAATAATATCATTCATTCAGTGTTAGAATGTAACTATTGTGGCTTGTAAACCAATATGGGTATTTTGGTTTAATATGTAAGACTAACCATTGGTGACTAATTCTGCAAAACTCACTTAAACAAACCAGAGCTTTCCATGACCTCAACTTTTGTCTTTGTCAAGTGCTCTTGTTCAGTTACCTAAGCTTAAAACAAACAAATGAACATGCAAACAAACAAATATTACCTTATTCTCCAAGAGCCACAAAATTATTACACTGGACAACAAAAGATTTTGCTTACTGAACTCTTGGGTGTATCTTAGATATTTGGCTGCTAATCATGAAAATAAACTGTAATTTAACATATCATGTACTGTTTTGTGAAAATCTGCTTTTACACTATGGCAATTCACAGCCTTCAGCACCTGTTGGATATGCTGTGCGCATGAAAGAAACAGCCAATACACTAAGTACAATTGAAATATCAATGGTGATCTAAAAGTAACTACTCTGCTGTTTGGAATGGTTTAGATATGCCAAGTACTGTCGTATGTGAATAGGACAGCTGTGCAAGAGAACCACATTACATTAAAGAGAAATGGCCACTCTGAAAGAATTTGGTTCTAGGACAGAGAACCATGCTTGTTGACCCAACAAAAGTTCAATCAATCAGAACAGAGCTGGAAGGGATCTTGCAGGTCTCAAGCAGGATACCCTGTACCATTTCAGACAAGTGACTGGTCAGTCCCACCGTTTCTGAAGACAAGCTGTTCCACTGGTTAATTGTCCTCACTGTTAGCAAGTTTCTCATTAATTCCAGCTTGCTTCTCTCCTTGATTAGATTCCATTCATTGTTTCTTGTTCTGCCCTTTTGTGCTTTGAAAAATGTTGATTCCCTCCTCTTTGTGGCAGCCTCTCAACTACTGGAATACTGCTATCATGTCCTCTCTTGTCCTTCTTTTCTCTATACTAGCCAAATACAAATACAAATAATATATTTCTGAGCTTCACATAAAACCTGGGCTGATAAAAATATTTTGTGAAAGTGATGAACAAGGATGGTGAAGGTTTTAATTATTTGAGACAGATGTTTTCAAGAATAACTGATGCAACGTTTAAGGAAGGCATTTCTGTTGGTCCACAGATGCGATACATCATCAATGACAAGCAGTTTGAAGGTCTGTTAGTGGGGCCAGAAAAAAAATTGCTTGGAAAGCATTCAACCATGTTGAGAAATGTATTGGCAACTACACAGCACCAAATGACATTCAGCTGCTTCACAAACTTTTTACAGCATGCAAGACCACGATGTCTCTGAAGATTCATTTTCTGCATTCAGATTTGGATGTCTTCCTCTAAAACCTAGGTGCAGTGTGTGAAAGATTTCACCAGAACATTGACACAATGGGAAATGGTATCTGGGAAACTGGAATCCATCAGTACTGACTATTTTTGGACACTGCAGAGAGATGCATCAGATACTTGAGTGTAAATGAAAATCAGCTTCGAAACACTTTTTGGCCCTGATGAACTGATGTAACACATCAGAAATATGTGATTAAATTGTAGCCATTAAAAGTTGGTTTCATGCTTATCAATATTCCTACGTGATACAGTCATTCTGAAATTATATTTGTGTTCAGTTTGAAGGGGTCTATCATAATCAAGAATTTTTCAGGAAGCAAAAATTTTGAAAAAAAATTGTTCAATGTTATGCATATTCATGGTTTAGCATGAAAACCTCTGCCCAAATGTCACTACATATGCTACAAAGCCCAAATTCTACTTAGTATTTATATTGTTTATTTGTTTGTTGCAATTGTTTATACTTGGAAAATGGAGTTATGAAAACTCCAGCAGGAGGCTTATTTCCTTGAGATCTTTGAATAATTCACGTGTTTGCAAGTCACAAAGGCATTCTCGGTTTATGTTGATGCTTGCAGCATTTAATAAATTAAACAGATAAAAAATGAAGTACAAATGCTTTTTTAAATTACGTTACTTAATCATATGGTTCATTCAAAAAATGGTAGGCTGAGAGTGAGTGGCTCAAAATCACTCAGCCAGTTTTCATGTGAGGCTTACAACTTATAGATTCCTGGTTTCTAAACTAGCAATTCAACCACTACACCAGACTTGTTCTCTGTTTTCTATAATGTATGTTCTATGTGTATTTGAAGTAACATAGTGTTCTGATATCAGACCAGCAGGAAGAGTGAGAAACACCATAAACAATTTCTTATCTTGTAATATAGTGTACAATGTATTAATACACAAGTTTCAATCTTATTTTAGGAATTGTTTCATAAAGAATAGAAATGTATGTATTCAATTTGCATGCCACCCATCTCAATCAATAACTCTGGGTGATTTACAAAAAAAGTCCAAAAATATATAACAGTTAAGGCACTAAAATATTTTAAAACAATAAAAGACAAAAACAAAAACATCCAAAATAAATAAATAAACATATCAGTTGAGATACTTGGTCAGTTAGCATTGCAGCCAGGAAACAGGGTCCTTAATGCATTCAGCACCCCAGGCTCAGAAACATAGTCATCTTTTCTAGGCTTTATGATGGGCTAACAGGGTTAGAAGCATTCTAATGTCTGAGGGGGACATTCCATACAGCACGAACCACTGCTGAAAAAGCCCGACTTCTAGTCCTTGTCAGCTAACACTCGTTGTCTGACAGGATCTGTGTCATGCTCATTCCACTAGATCAAGTGGGATGGGTGGATATTCCTGGAAAAGGGCCATCTGTCAGGTAACACAGTCCCAAGCCGTGTAGGGCTTTAGAGATGATAGCTATCATCTTGAATTGCCTCCAGAAACACACTGGTAAGCCAATGCAGCCACAGAGAAGTGGTGTTATGTACGCTGTATATCTGGCAGCATTTGAAGTTTCTGCAAGTTCTTCAGGGGCAACTGCATGCATGTATTTATTTATTGTTTAGCCTTATATACCGCTTATCAGTGCTTTACAGCAATCTCTAAGTGGTTTACACAGTCAGCATATTGCCCTCAACAATCTGGGTCCTTGTTTTACTGACCTCGGAAGGATGGAAGGCTGAGTCGACCTTGAGCCAGTGAGAATCGAACTGCTGAACTTGATGGCTAATGGCAGATGGCAGTCAGCAGAAATAGTGTGCAGTGCTGCTTTCAACCACTGCATCATCCTGGCTCTATATTGTGCGGTTTCATATATTCTGCCTTATTTTTGATTCTGGTGAGGTGACACATTCTTCTGAAGTATCAAATTGTATACACCTGCTATTTTTTTGCCCCAATCTCCACTTCCCACTGAGAGTCAAGCCCACCTGGCAGGTCAATAGCTACAGCATGATACCCAGCTTCTGCCAAATTAGACAAAGTTTTCAGGTTGAGCCATGTCTCTGATGAAAAACGAATGCCATGGAGCAGCAGGATGGAAAGGCGAGGTGCCTGTTGAGTAGGTTTAGCTTGGCGGGAGAAGAGAGTCTGCCCACCCACTACAATGTTTTCCTCTGTCACCTGTATGGCAGCCATCACTTTGGGATCTTCTGGGAAACCTGAAGACATGAGTACCAAACAAGGAGAAAATGAAGCAAAATTTTAAAAGCAAGCAGAAAAAAAGTCTGGTCAAGCTGCATCGTTGAAATGATTGTGCATTCAGAATAGTTCTTAGGGGCAGTTTTTGCTTTCATCTTAGTACCAAGGAGTGGACATTTACAAATGTCATAATGAAATACACTGAATCAGGGGTGTCCAGAGGGAGATAGTAAATAAAATCAAGATGACAACCACAACCATGTAACTGAAGCCCTCGCACGTATAATAAAGGGGCAGGGCTTGGACCACATGGTTATCTATTGTAACCTCCTGCACTGAATGTCCTGCTTTGGTTAGCTAACAGAGAAATGCTTTAACAAACATGAACTGAGTTTATTGTGATCTTAAAATGAAACCAAAATTTTAAAAATGTTTTATGTATACCGAAAACATTAATAATATTTAATAAAGGATGGTTAAAATTATCTTACCAGAAGAGGCAATTTAGGAATGAAAACATTAACCTGTATCATGTGGTATCGGCACATTTGGACTGATATTAACAGGGACTATTAATACAATTTCAATCTATATATGTTAATGATATGTTGAATTTCAACTTCTGGGCCAGACAGATACTTTAATTCTAAAAGGCATCAGCAACATAGACAATTGCAAATATTTGAGGGACTAATAATCCAAAAAAGGGGTTCAGATTGTCTGAATTCATTGTTTCTAGTATATTTATTTATTTCATTAATCCATAATCCTTCTCAATTGCTGCAGCAACTCTAGGGGCATACAAAAATATAATAAATGCATTTTAAAACAGCAACCAAGCGGAGTAGTAACTATAAAAAAATTAAAATCTCTTTCAGGAACAACTGCAAAATTGCAGAGTCTAGACAAAATGGTTGATCACAATCAAGTTCATTTTCAAAGGAGAGGGTACACGTCTTCCTGATCCAGGACTCGCTGAAAGAGTTGGGTCTTCAAAGCTTTCCCTAAGGGTTTCGCAGATTTGGGGAGAGGGATGTTGATCCAGAGGACCAGTGTGAAGGTAGTAATCAAATGCATAACAATCAAGTCCAGAGAAACCAACCAACGTGTGATCTCATGTTTTTACTCTCACTTCCAACCCTAGACATTTTTGGACTGCAAATTCCATGTGTTAAGATCTCATCAAAATGGGATACATTTTGAGAGCCAATCTGGTGCAGGGTGAAGGAGCTGTTATAGATCACAGCAGGCCATGAGTTTTATGTTTTCCTCAGGTAGAGCAGCTAGCTGAGTAACTTTGGGTCAGCCATTCTTTCTCAGTCCAACGCACCATACAAGTTTGTTGCTGTGGGGAAAATAGGAATATTATGAATGCCATTTTGAGTTGTATAATCTATAAGGTATAAACCTAATAAATACATCTATATATATCAAGTCATGGAATTCCATTGATTCCATACTTTGCGCTGGAAACATGACAGCCGGTCTTGAATTATGGTCCAAAATGGTGGAATCTGGCCATTTTTTGAGGAATTGGGTATACGGAATATCTGAGAGAATTAAATTTAAAGATTAGAAAAGTATCACTGCCTGGATATCTGTTTGATATTATAAATAGTAATTAAATTGTTAGATCTATATATGTTTCTGGTTTTCAAAAAATATTTTGTATATAGTTTTCTCTGTAATTCTATTTTTAAAATTGTTATAAAAATAGAGCTAGGTCTGCTCTAGATAGTTAATTAATACAATGCATGTCATGTGAACTACTGACCTACTTAGTACAGGAGGAGGATTTATTTCAAATCTGTTACTCACATGTTCTCACCTGCTGAGCTGTTACGTAATTCTGCAAATCCATTCAAGTGTGAAGCAGTGTTCAGATTTGAGCCACTTGGTCAGAGAATGAAACAAGATGGATGCCAGTGCAACCAACAAGGCACCCTGACACAAAATCAATGCCCCCAAACTGGCAAACATTAAATATACCCTTGCAACCGTCTGACTGCAATGTCCAAGACACAATCACTTTTGCCTGCCTAGCCAGTGTGGAATAGACAAATATGACAAAGCTTTGCTAATACTTCTCTGCTTGTAGAATACAAGAAACCCGGACCAGAGAAAATAAGTGGAGGATGGGGCTCCTAGATGCACTGATAATGACCAGATTGTGGGTTGAGTTATATGTATTGTCTGAATTTAGACTGAACACCTGCAGGGTTCTTGTCACAGGTAAAAAGCCTGAACTGGTCAGAATGGACACTGGTGCAATGGAATCTATTAAGATACAACAATATTTCAGAACTGCATCTTTTCCGATACTATAATATATATATTTTATTAACCTCTTAAATCCCCCTAAAACCCTCCCAAAGAGAGAACTGTAAGAAATATTCATTTTACCAGCTGGGCAAATAAATTTTCAAGCAATGTCAGGAGAGGCTACGCCCTTTAAATTTAGCTTCCTTTGGTTCTTCTGGTCATCCATGTTCTCTTTAACATACATTATTTTTTGCTCTTATCTGTAAGCTCTCCAAAGTTATTGAGAAGTCAGACAGTCTCAAATTAAGTAATCAGAAATAAAGACGTTTGCCTGAAACTTGCAGTAGTGGAACAGGATTCCCACAGACATTTTGGGCTCAGTTGCAAGGGGCTAGGATCTTTTTTATGTCCTTTAAGAAAGCAATATGGGAAGATTCAAGAACCAAATCACTCTTTATGAGACAGTTACTTTTTAAATTTGTCATACCAAAATAAGCGAGGCAAATAAAATGAAGATCATTTCTCTCATCGCTACCTGCTTCACAATATAAGCAATGATCCATTCTCAAGAGTGAATTTCCCTTCGAAAGCAGCGCGTGGGGGGGGGGGAGAGAAATGAGATCTCTGTAAAACTTACCACGTTATTTCCTTAATTAATCAAAATAGTGAAGTTTCGAGAACAGGCTAACTTGCAAGAGGCACGCAAACCGCACACTGAAAGATCGATCACTCTCCAGAACTTCCGGGTCCAAAGGTATTCGAGGAAGTTTGACGAAAGAGGGGGAAAGGATAATGATACTGTGAAAGTTGCATGATTTTCTAAGCAAAAGTTTAAACAAATAGTAGGGACACCTAGTGGTCATGAACAGAATATTTTGTTTCTGCAACAATTCAGCAAGTTTCACAGGTATGCGGTTCTGGTATGATCCCGTACTATGCAAATACGATATTTATATTATTTTCCAATCTCTTCCAATGTTTATTGTTAGCAAGGAATAAACAAGCATTTGTATGTAGCTTTGTGTGTCTGTGTGTGCTTGTGCGCCTTCGAGTTAATTTTTGACCCCTGACAAGTGAAGTGCCTGCAGTTTTCTTGGCAAGATTCCTTGCAATTTATTTGCCATTGCCTTATTCATAGGACTGAGAGGGTGGCTGACTCAAGGTAGCTCAGCTGGCTTTATAACTAAGGTAGGGTTAAGTCATTTTTTTAAAAAAAGTCAAATCCAAATTAATACAATTTAATTTTTTTTAAGTAATACTAAACAACCCCATACTATGTTGCGATGTTGGATCATAATTTCAGAGATATTCCCTTACCTAAACAGAGACATAGAATGGCTAGAGGTGGAGGAGGGAAAAGCAACGAGAGCAGGGGTGACTTCCAAATTCCTGCTCTTCCTCATTGACTTTTTTTGTGGAAAGATTGCTGGGAGTATCAGAAATCTTCCTTCCTTCCTTCCTTTCTCCCCTCCCTCCAAAGTCATTTTTTTTACAATAATGTTATTAATGCTTACAAATACAAACATAAACTAATACAAACTAATAAAAATATGAAAATAAAAGTGAAATGTGGTAGAAAAGAGAAAAGAAGATACATAACAATGATTTCTACTCCCCCCACAAGTCTAAACAATTTGAATAACTTAACAGCTTCTCTAATACTTCAATTTTTAAAAAAACTCTTTATCCTGTATCATATCCCTTATGGATAGTCAAGTTACAAAAACACACCATTTAATCCTAATAGGCAAAAGCCTATTATAGTCAGAAATATTAACATATAGTATATATTTTAATCTTAATTTTAAAAAAATCAGCTTTATAATCAAAACCTAGCACTTTCTCTAAGAAATAAAACAGAAGAATTCTCTCCCCATGTATAAATAGATCTTTAAAGTCTTATCATTTAATCTGCCAAAAAGAAATTCCATTAACAGCTACCAGAGACCACAGTGTGTATATTCTAACCCTGATCAAACAGATTCATTTTATAAATATTCTTGTCATTTTAAAAAAGCTTAATCTTTAGTCCCATTAAGTAGTGACTCACAAATTAATTTATCATTTCTCCTTGCATTTATCATGTCTCCTTGCAGGAACGGCTAGAGCAACTATCCTTGGTCTTTCGTTTCAGAAAAAGTTTCCTTGATTTCACATTCCTTTTATAAATCCAAAGTAAGAAAGCTTTCTCAATCATTTTTCCAATTTATTATTTGTATGTCCTCTTTAATTATCAATACATCAACTGATTTCATTTGTAAATCCATTTTGGCAATATTTTCCATATCACTCTTATACTCTGGCATTTTAAAATCTATTTTCAGATCCACAAAATCTTTTTTCATATCACTTTTATAACTCAACATTTAAAAAACTACTAATCTACATTCAAACCAATCTCCATCTCTATTTTAACAAATAAAATATGGTGCTCATTTAGATTATCTGCTATACGTATCAAACAATCTTGTATGTAACTTCTGAGTAAGTTGTTCCCAAACAGGCTTAATTCAAATAATTTTATACAATAATTTATAATTAATACATTAAATACATTATAATTTATAATGAATAAATACATGACCTATCTTAGTTCATGTTAGGCTTATATGGGTTGTGATCCCTTTAAGAACCTTACAGGTTGATTTACTGAATGGCTGACCAGCTGAACCAAGCTGAGCCACACCTATCGCAATTAGACCAGGACCTAGAATATATAAGCAGCAGACTTGAATTCA
>JANHFO010002633.1:28775-40056 GCA_032468095.1 Pareas carinatus
GGGTGGGCGATCCTCTGACAGGTTCTTCCTGAGGCCTCCACCCAGTGGTGCGGTTAATTGGCTGCGTGTTTTGAACCAGCCAGGGAGGCAGGCAGGCCAGGCGAGAACCTCATGGGCCACGTTGTTCCCATTCTTCCCCCCGCGCTGCATCAGACCTGAGGGGATCACTTCCCCCTTCCCCCTGACTCAGGATTGCCTGAGACGGCAGCAGAATTGGGCGGCGAAGAAACTCTATCCAGCCAAAATGTCTTCTTCCTGGCAGAGCTCGTTTCGGGCCTGTTGCAGCCATGCTGCCGGCATGGAGAAGCAGAGAGTGAAGTCAGCTCATGCGCAGTGGCTCACTTGTCCGCGTTTTGGCAAAAATCATAAATAACTCTGTTAAAAAATAATATTTCAAAAAACCCTTTCTTAGTGAGCGTCTAGATGCCAAGATTAACAGATCTACCAAATTTCTGGTTTGTAGCTTTAATTGTTTTAGAGATATCGTGATGAGTCATACAATCAATCAGTGAGTGAGTGAATGAGTCATTTTTAACGTTTATGTATAGATTTAGTCTTCAGAATAAGTCTACCTTCCAATCAAAGTCCAAATAGAAGTGATAACCATTTTAATCATTATCATTTTAAAAGTAAGATTTAGATTATATTAACCTTTATTAGTTTCACTTAAGTCTTATTTATAAAATGTTCTGGCTTAACTGCAATCAGATCTCATTAAAATAGGCAAACTTATTTTCTATTATAAAATAGCAAGGAACATCTGACTATAAAAAAGGACCTTTAGTAAATAATTTTTTTATTATTTACCAAAAAAAGGACCTTTAGCTTGGCAAAATTCAGTACTTATGTGTACACTATTTTCCTTTAACTTGACTGTAGTGTTACAATCTAGATTGTGTTATACTGACACCTGCTGAATGAAAAGAGAAGTGTAATTCTATCAATTTAAGTGCAACTTATCTTTTCATTAAAATAGTATTATATATGCACTTTGGACATTTTCAACTTTATACAATAAAAATTACATAATAAAACTATAGTAAATGTTTGATAATATTATTTTGATGTATATTTCAGCTTCTGCATATCCTTCTACTGACTTCCTTAGAGTTTTTAGTCACATTGGTATTATTCACATTAGTTATCAATGAATTTCCAGAAATATGACTCATGTCTTTTCAAATAATTTATATTATAGTCCCGTGTTTATTTTGCCAAGGTAAGTATCATTGATCTTAATGCATGTCTTGGTGTCTCACATGTTCAACATGAACCGGTAGCGATCAGAAAAATATGCATTCCCATCTTGTATCAGTAAAAGTATTCTGTCAATCTCTTCACTCTGCATGGATTAGATTTCACCTAAAATATAGGGTGGGTTTTGAAAGTCATATTTTAGGTTGGATATAGAAAATATGGGGCATTCCAAATAAGAATAACAACAATGGGCAATGGGCAAGAAGGAAAACAAGAAGACTGTGTATACATTTGTAATGTTCTTAATTGTCTGAACTTTGTTATGTAGAAGTTTGTAAATAGTTTTCTAAAGTTCAATGTGGAATTTATGTTTTCTGTACACCGCCCTGAGTCCTTCGGGAGAAGGGCGTTATATAAGTCTAAACAAATAAATAAATAAATAAATAAGTTGGAACAGAATTATTCAAAATTGTTCAAGTAAATGGAATAACAAATAATGTGTTAAAGTACAAAAAATAAAATTCACTTGGAAATGATTCCTGATGTTGGCCTGCTAGGGAAGAATGACAGCTTTTGTGATCACTTCAGAATGAAGTACCAAGGATAGTTTGGCTCTTCATAGTTCATCTCTGGACAAGTAGAGGATTTGAGATTGCCCACAAGAGTTCTGGATGCTTGCTCCTTGCAAGAAGACCATAAAACAGTTCTTCACTGGATTTGATGAGAGAATAACCATCTTCCTCAATCTGTGATTGGCGCCTTTAATCGGACACTGGTTCACATTCTTCCTTTTCTCATCACTTTTGGAAAACTGCTTTTCAGTTATTAGGAACCTTCAGATCTACAGGTTTTGCAGTACTGAGGGAGTTCCCTTCAATCCTTAGCAAAAGAAGTTTTAAATACAAGTTTAAGTACTTAAATCATTTTATTTCTGGAACAAAAAACAAAAGGATGATTAAAAGTTTGATTTTAGAAAGTTACAAACATATTTTGGATCCAGATGAATTTGAAATAAGATTTTGGAATGATAAAGAATCTGCAAGATGCGTTCCAGTCCCATCTTGAGCATGAAGCCAGCTGGGAGACATTAGACCAGATTAGTTAAGATACAATGGCAACCCATTTTTTTAAAAAAAGCTTGCCATGAAACCAGGCAGTTTTTGAGAACTGGACACAAACAGAAGGAAAAAAAGTAAAGCTGATAAGTTACTAAAATTATAATGAAGGGGGAGGCCTATCCCTCAGGCGAATCAACCATAGGAATCCTATACAGGTAAGTCCTCATTTACTGACTGCTTTGTTTAGCAACCATTCAAAGTTAGAATGATATGAAAAAATAATGTTAAGACCAAACCTTGCATTTGCAATCATGTCACGTGATTGTCATTTAAGTCTTTTGTAATCAGCATGTATTTAGAACCATCATAGCCTCCCATGGTGATGTGTTTGTCATTTGTGTGCTTTGCTACTGCCTTGTCACAAATAGAGTTATTAGAGAAGGCAGAAGTAAAATCTTAAGCATGGTGATATTTTGCTTAATAGGGGAATGGCAAAGGGGAAGTAATGTTATAAACCTGTGGTCATGTGTTGCGGTCAGTCACAATTGTAGTCACTAAGTGATGACTACCTGTATATGCTAGTGATTAAGGAAAAACAGTGGTATATAAATACGAATTAAGAAATTATGGATGTCTCTAGTACACAAAACCACTTGGGCAATGATATATTATGTAAAGTGAGAGCTGTTACTGATGTAGAGTGGGTAAACTGAAACATGTGAATTTGAGGTTGAGTGTTCTTGGATTCTAGTGTTCAAATCAAGATACAGGCAGTTCTATGACTGACTGGTATATATATGATTTGAAGAAAAAAACCTCTTTCTTACTTAAAACAAATTTAAATGTAAATATGGCCATTTATAGAATAATGAGCAGTATTTTCATATAGCTGGTATAACATTTAAAGTGCTTTTGATGTATCCATCAATTATACTGATAAGCAGACATAGGTGACATATAGGGAAATATCTTTTTGTGGCTCTATGATTCACACTGAGCACTAGGGTAGTTAATGAAAAAGTAGTTATGCACTGCTAAACTGCTTTTCCTATTAAAGGTGCAGTTCTGTGCTTTTTTGCTTGCTTCCTCTATATGACCACTACATAGCAGCCACCTTTTAAATGGTGTATTGCATTGAACTGGTAATAGGGTTTTTTTCTCAATGCAATTGAATTCTTTTAGCAAGTGATTATCCTGTTTCACCCTATTTCCTTCTTGGCAAATAAATTAAGACATAATATTAATGTTCTCACAGTTGCGATGAGTTGAGGATAACAGTTCTTAAATTAGTTCTGAGGAGGTGGCATGATGCAAGACCTTTACAGTAATCTAGCACTGAAAGGCAGAAATATCTGAACATTCAAATGAAATAGGATATTGTACAAAAAACCACCTGCTGTTAGATATATTTTTGAGAGAAGTGTACATTTAGCTGGCAAAATCATGCTAAACGAGTCATTTTATGACACCTCTTTAGCACAGCTGACTATCTTATGCAGTCATGAGTA
This sequence comes from Pareas carinatus, assembly GCA_032468095.1. Classification (NCBI taxonomy): domain Eukaryota; kingdom Metazoa; phylum Chordata; class Lepidosauria; order Squamata; family Pareidae; genus Pareas; species Pareas carinatus. The sequence goes on from JANHFO010002633.1 coordinate 32,539, forward strand.
GCCTGCCGAAGATCAAGCCAATAAAGGAGAATATTTGTAGCTCAAGGTTGAAATCAAAAGATCAAACCAAAAGTTTATGCTCTCCTTCTTCCCTAACTCCCACTTGTGTTTATTTTTTAGACTTGTCCTCCTTGGAAAGGAGGTATGTGGTAAAGGCAATAAGTAGTGGGTTTATGTCCTCCTTGGAAAGGAGGACAAGTTCCATAAAGCCACTACTTATTCTTTGTCTCCCTTGCCTTTGAATAACAAAGTTCAATGTGCAGTTAGTAATCCTTGAGAGACTTCTTCACCACAGTGAAATCTAAAAGACATTGCAGGTAGTCTTCAATTTACAACCACAGTTGGGACTGGAGCTTCCATCACTAAGTTAAACTATTGTTAAGTGAATTTTATTACCTTTTTGTCCCAATCATTAAGTGGATCGCTGTGGTTATTAAGTAAATCAAATTTCCCCCATTGACTTTGTCTGAAGTTCCCTGGAAAGGTTGCAAATGGCAATTGTGTGACCTCAGAATAAACAACGACTTGTTGCCAAATGCCTGAATTTTGATCATGTTACCATGAGGACCCTGTATCAGTTGTAAGTGTGAGGACAGGTGGTAAATCACATTCTTCAGTGCTGTTGTAACTTTGATTGGTGGTTAAACAATGATTATAACTCAAGGATTGTCTTTACCACATCATACTATTGTAAATATATGAGATATGTGGAATTTGTGGCCTTCTAATTGTTATTATATCTGTTTTCTTTATTCTCAGGCCAGGGATTATGTCAGAATTATGTTTTCCTGGAATGTATAGAAATTATGAATTTCCACTGCTGAAATATACAGATGTGAAATTTGCTGAAATATACAGATTTGAAATGTATGTGAATTGTACAAAGTATAAAAATAAATTTGACTTTTCTGCTCTCATGAGCTTCTTCAAAATCCTTTGCTATATTTGTGAGATATATTTGGAATATATCTCACAAATCCTATTGCGCTGCAAGTTCTACAAGGAGATCAGATGAATGTATATTCTCCCTCTATTAGAGAGATTTCTAGGGAGATCAGATAATTTCTACGTGAACCATCTCCTTCATGCAGCAGCAAATTTTTGTCCTGTTGCATTGATAATAAGAAAAAAACACCTAAAGAACTAAAGATTCTTATTCATATCACTACTTTGCCTAGTTATTTTCCAATAATTTTTAGAAAATGTATTTATTTTAATGTTTAACTTTTGTGCTAGTCTGTGATCGTAATAAAGATTGATTCTGATTCTCACATATTTGAAATGATACATCTATCATTTCTGTTATTTATAAAGTCACTTGTATCTAGTGAGTTTCAAAAGTAATTTTACAGTCAGCCCCCAATAAAATACATAAAAGTTGGTTACAATAGTTTACTCAGAAGCACAAGATTGTATATATTTTATTCAGAAATAATTTCTGTTCACTTTTCTGCTTTTTGAATTACAAAATAGAGAAAAATGGTTATCATAGAAAAGCAATGAAGACTATGAAAACCACCATGACAAGGAGAAGGTCAGAAAATGGCAGAAAAGGGGATTAATCAAAACACTTTACAAAAAATGATTGAGAAATTAGGGAATAGTGTTACTGAATCAGTTAAAGTGGTTGAAGAAAAGCTGTCCACTTTAGAAGAGAGGCTGGAAGACAGGTAATGTCAAATTAACTATGGAAAAAGGATTGGAGGATTCCTAGAAAAAATAACTGGAAAAACCGATTAAAGAAAAAAGTAGAAATTCTGGAAACTAAAGCAGAAATTACCAATAAGGAGATGGAAAGGACTTTAGATAATTCAGCATTGTGGACCCCCCTAAATTAATAATTCCCTCTGAGGAATAGCAATAGCAATAGCACTTAGACATATGAACTACTTCACAGTGCTCTATAGCCCTCTCTAAGCATTTTACAGAGTCAGCATATTGCCCCCAATAATTTGGGTCCTCATTTTACTGATCTTGGAAGGATGGAAGGTTGAGTCAACCAGGAAGATAGGCAACCAAAACAAAATAACATTTGATTGGAATTCCTTGGTTTTTACCCACTCCCTTTTTTGCAACTAATACCTTCTACTTTTTAGTACACATCCTTAATACACTGACATTATCTGAAGCTAAATAAGTATTTTATTTTATAATTTTTTTCTTTAAAATTATAATTGAATGAATATTTGAATATTGTAAGCAACATTTTAGCTCATTTGACGATACAGTCTTTCACATATTCATCTTCAAGATTTTTAAACTTCAACATTTTATATACTTTTGCAATTGCAACAAGATGGTCATTATCAGTACATAATTGTTCTTCAAACTAGTTTTTGATCTGCAATTTTTTAAATCCAGTTTAAATCTTTCTGACAATTACAAATATGTGAGCTAATGACAATTATAATCTCCCCTTATAATTTTTTTCTTGAGTTTTAAGACTACGATTCATATCACAAACCAACAAATCAGCATATGATACACAATCATTTCCTTTATTTAAAAAGGGCTTCTTGAAGAGATGCCCATAAAGGCAATTTACAAAATAATTTTACTTTATGTCTGTTCCAAACTCTCTGTATGGCATATCTTACAAAATGATTCTAAAATGCTGCATTCACTTTTAATTTCTCAAGCCATAAAGTCCACCCAAATCTCAACTCAAGAACTTTCAGCTCCAGTAGCCTTTTATTTTTTAAAGTTATCCAATCTTTTATTCAAAGCAAGTAGCATGCCTTGAAATATAATTTCAGCTCAGGCAAAGCCAACTCTCATCTCTCTTTGGTATTCTAAAGCAATTTATATTTAGTTTTTGTTTTTTCCTTGCTACACAAGGTTAGAAATATCCTTTGCTATTGTTTAAAAGGCATGTCAGTTGTCATGACTGGGATAGTTTGAAATAAGAAACATTCTTGGTAAAACATTCATTTTTTATGGAAATTCTATTAAGCATGGACATATTTAATTTATTCCACCTGGTTAATTATTTTAACTTCATTCCACACTTTTCTATAGTTATTCTTAAGAATATATGATTTTGTATATTGTCATATCAAAAGACCAATAGCATTTGTTAAAGTAGGAAGGCAAAATGATACTTTATTTGCATGTGGCTCATTTTTCTATGACACGTTATTAGAATTTGGACAATAGATAATATTCACAATTTCTATCACTACTTTCTGATTTGTGTGCTCCTCATGTATTGTGCAACAGCTCTGAGAATTCCTAACCAGTAAAGAATAGAATAGAATAAAATAGAATTCTTTATTGGCCAAGTGTGATTGGACTCACACAAGGAATTTGTCTCCGGTGCATGTGCTCTCAATGTACACACAATCTACAAGTGACATATCACGATCATAATCATAGAATATAGCCATTGTGTGATTAAAACATTCATTGTGTCATAAAATACATTCATCATGTCATGAGATACATTTTTGTGATAGATACAGAACAGTCATAACATTCTAGATAAGCAATCTACAAGTCATACTAGGATACAACTACTATAGATTGTAGGATGCAAGCAACAAGGTAATTTCCATACAAGTAAGAGAATAGGTAGTTAGATTAGTTTAGGTTAGGATTCTCAATCATAAGCCACAATCATAATCATAAAATACATTCAGCATGTCAGGTCATAAACACACTCATCATGTCATAAAAATACATTCATCATGTTTTAAGATACATTTTTGGATAGGCAAAGAACAGTTATAGAGTTCCATCTAGGCAATCTCCAAGTCATACTAGGGTACTAAATAAACAACTGCTATAGATTGTAGGTTACTAGCAGCAAGTTAATTGTCATACAAATGAGAGAATAGATAATAGGAAAGTTAATTGTCATACAAATGAGAGAATAGGTAATAGGTAATAGGAAAGATGAGAAGGATAATAGTGATACATCCCTGCTAGATAGATTAACAGTGTTGAGGAGGTTAGTTGTTTAGCAGAGTGATGGCATGGGGGTGGAAAACTGTCCTTGTGTCTAGTTGTTTTGGTTTGCAATAATCTATAGCGACAGCTGGAAGGAAGAAGCTGTAACAGGTTATGCCCAGGATGTGAGGGGTCTGTAGTTATTTTCTCAACCCTCTTTCTTGTGCAGTGTACAGGCCTTCAATAAAGCCACACTAACTGAGGTTCTAAGTTTGTAGCTCAATATATTTGGAGGGTAACACGTTGGAAAAAACCAGAAGCATGGGTCAGCAGAAAGTTAAGATACTTAATAACGACAAAACAAGAAATCTTTAAATGTTCCAAGGCAGATATGTATTTTCTGCTATCAGAATAGCAGTTATCAACACAGTGCAAATTGTATCCTCCAGTTTCAAAACCATATTCGGCTTGTTCCCATCCAGCCTCCTTCAATTTAAATTTAGCATGTAAGCTTGAATACTCTCACTTTTTTACCAATCCCTGTTCCATCTAAGGTGAGGCTTCTTTTGTATAGACATTTTGCAAAAGGAAAAATGAGATGTTCTAAGAATCCCATTTTCCTAAGAACTTTCCTCAGTTTGACATGACCAATATAACTGAAGGCCTTTTTATAGTGTATGAAGTACATATTAACTTCTTTTTAGTATCTTTTGGCTCTCTTCAAATGCTTCAACAAAAACATTTCCTGTTCCTGAGCTTTTTCAAAAGCCACTCTGAAGGTCTGGCATCTCCCTTTCCACGTAGGGTTTTAATCTAGGTGATCCTAAGTGTTATTTCCTTAGCATGTGAAATTAAACTTATTATGCAACAGTGAATCCACTGTTAACGGTTTCCTTTTTTATTGGAATTTGAATCAATTTCTTCTAATCTGTTGGTCATTGTAACAGATTTGCTACTCTAGTTTGGTTAGAATCTTTATTGCTTTTTCTGGAGTGCCATGTTTTCATAGGTATTCCATCAATTCCTGTAATCTTCCAATTTGGTAATGACTGGAGCCCTGATCTAACTTAGTCTTCTAGTGTTAGAGATTCTTGTAAATAAGGAAAAAGTTAACTTGGATGTTGACAACATTCCTTCCATATCTGTTTGAATCTACTACAGGTAGTTCTCAACTTACAGCCACAATTGAGCCTACAATTTCCATTGTTAAGCAGGGTAGTTGTTAAGTGAATTGTGCCTGATTTTACAACCTTTTTTGCCACAGTTGTTAAGTAAATCATTGCAGTTGTTAAGTGAATCTTGCAGTCATTAAACGAATCTGGTTTCTCCCATTGAGTTTGCTTGTCAGAAACCGATGCAAGTACAGTGCAACTATCATAAATACATGCTAATTGCCAAATTTTGATCACATGATCATGAGGATACTACAAGGGTTAAAATTGTAAAAACTGATGTCACTTTTTTCAGTGACCTTATAATTTTGAACAGTCAAACGAATATAAGTTGAGGATTATCTATGCTATCTGCTCTTTAGTGTTATCCACCATATCAGGTTGAAGTTAGAATCTGTTTCTTATTCCAGACCTCTTTTGAAAAAATTCTTATTTTTTTGTGTCTTTTTATATTCAATCTCATTGCAGATGTTGTTGTAATACTATTTGTTCTAAAAGTTCTTCGATATTCTTTGTTAAGCCTATTCCTGAGAACTATTGTCTTTCTTGGCTTTGGCTTTTCTTCTTGACAATTTCCAGTTTTTTCGGACACCCAGTTTGCGTTCTTTTGGTTCTGGATCTTTGACCATCTCTTTTCTCATGCTTAACAGCTTATCTATTACAGGCAGGTTAGAAATGCAATTTTTGCATATTGTTTCATTTTTGCAAGGTTCCTTTTTCTAACTTACAAAATGCATTACAGGTAGTCCTCTACTTACAACAGTTCATTTAGTGACCAGTTACAACAACACTGAAAAAAGGGACTTATGCCAGTTTTTCACTTACAGCCGTTGCAGCATTCCCATGGTTACATGAACAAAATTCAGATGTTTGGCAACTGACTCGTATCTATGACACTTGCAGTGTCCTGGGATCAGCTTTTGCAACCCCAAGAAGCAAATGAATGGGGAACCCAGATTCACTTAACAACCATGTGACTAACTTAACAACTGCGGTGATTCACTTTACATCTGAAAAGTTGTAAAATGGGGCAAAACTCTCTTAACAAATGTTTCACTTAGCAACATAGGTTTTGGGCTCAATTTGATCATAACTCGAGGACTAACTGGAGTACATAAATACCCAATATTGTCTACAGTTCAAGACCCGTTCTATTCAGGGAAAGCCTATATTTATATCGTTTCGGGTCAACAACTGCATGGGTACCGAGGGCAGCCACTGGAAGCACACCGCGCCGGTACCAACAGCAAGTGCACCGACGAGTGGAGTGGCGTGCGCTGAGACAGCCCTCCGACTCCCTCAGGCGGGCCACTAACACGGCGGCAATTGTGGCAGCCGAGGCTGAATTGCCACCAGTCCCCTCCGCCCCCTCGTCAGGGGGCCGAGAAGACAAGACGCGAAGGCGGAGAGAAGCCCCCAGGGCCGCTGCCGGGCATGCGCGACGCCCCAGGAACATGGCGGAGGCGGCGACGGCGGCAGCAGCAGCGTGAATCTTGGTGGTGGCGGCGGCACCGCGCAGCTGACAGACGGGCGAGCCGCGCCTCCCGCCCCCACCCACTCCGACGTGCTGCGAGACCGGGGCTTCCTCGTGTTCGGTGAGTGCCGCCGGCTCCCGAGTTGAGCTCCGAGCGTTTGGGGCTTCCGAGGGAGGAAAGTAGGCGCCTCCCCCACTTGGCCGCCGCTTTCTCCTCTCCTCGCTGCGGGATCTTCCCGGTCCCGCATTGTCTAGCGCGCGCTTGCTGAGAAGGGGGGAAACGGTGATGTCAGAACGCCCGCCGTCCGCCGCCCCTCGCGGGGTGTTGGGTGTCTGCGGGGCCGGCGGCGTGGGGGCGGGGGGGTCACTTGTTCCGGATACTCGCCCGCAACCTCCTCCTTGGGCGGCTGTCTCTTCTCCTCCGTCGGGTTTTCCCGACCCGCCTGTTTTCTTCTCGGCCCTCTTGCGCGCCCCCCCCCGCCACTCCCCTCCCCCCGGTTGGGTCCTGGGGCAGTTCGGAGCGCGCGCTGCCTCTTCCTCCTCTTCCCCCCTCCCACGCCAGCGCGCCCTCAGATGTTTACTTTAGCGGGTCTGAGGGGGATTTCTAACTCGGCAAAGCGTGACTCCCTCTCCCCTCCCCCGCTCAAACCCCCCACCCCACGCACTTCGGTGTTGATCCAGAGGGTGGCCCCCAGGCTGAAGGCGTTCTCCTTGCCCTCCTCCCGCACGTCGACGTGCTGGTAGATGTTGTCGCAGACTTTCCAGGTGACCGTCAGGTGGTTCTCCCCTTTGCTGCTGGGCCGGATGATGACGTCCCCTTGGTCCATGGTCTCCATCATCTTCTCGGCCTGCTTGAAGTTGATGTTGTGGAAGGAGGGGTGGGCGATCACCCGCTTGATGTACGCTGTGCGCAGGGGAGAAAAGGCAACTGTCGGTATCTGCTCTCTGGGGGGGGGGAGGAGGGAGGTCCGCGTGACCTTCCCC
>JANHFO010002633.1:46730-60175 GCA_032468095.1 Pareas carinatus
AGCAAAAGAGAGTAAGGAAAATGATGTGGAGAACAGAGAATAGAAGAATGTTAAATGAAATAAAAAAGCTGCAAAAGTTAACATTGTATGGAGAGCACTTACATACAAAGAAAGGAATAGGTTAGAGGAATAAATAAATTCAAAATATAGAAGGAATGGTGGGTGGTGGTGACAATGGAAAGTTTAAAGTTCAAGGGTTAAAGGATATTGCGAATGATAAATAAGAAAAATGTCAATAAAATGTTAATTAAACTATAAGATTAGATTAGATTGGTTTAAGGATAAAAGGATATGAAGTAATTGGAAATGAGGAATAAGAAAAATGTTAGCAAAATACTACTTAAACTATAAGATTATTTAAGTTGGAAGTTTAATTTGAATTATTAATATTTATATGTGTTATGTGTGTTAAATGCTGAATTAAGAAATGGAACACACAAAAAGGGAAAATAAGATAAACGTTAAAATTAGATTGATGGATGTATGTTTTGGAGATTAAAGATATGTTGAAATTAGGAGAATTGCTACCCACCTGAAATTAGGATAAGTGATTTAGATGTAAATGTGGAGCTAAGAAGTTATTTAAATTGATGGTAGTAAGCATTAGAAGTTATGAATAACCCAGCGAAAGATTAGTTAAGATATAAAAATGACAGAATAAGAAAAGGGAAAAGGAGGAAACGGATGCAAAGATAGATAGTCTAAAAGAAATTAATTGGATTGAAGGCTGGATGTAAACAAGATGAGGAAGAAGAAAAGGAATAGGAGGTAAGGAAGAAGAGGACCAGGAGGTGGAAGAAGAAAAAGAGGAAGGAAGAGAGAGGAGAAGTGGAGATAAAGGATGAATACAATTCAGAGAAGGTAGGAAGATTTGGAAGGTGTTAGAAGAGAAGGCTGTGTAGAAAGATGGAGGAAAAGAAAGAGAGAAGAAGGAGAAATTGAAGGTGAAGAATTGAGGGGGTTGAGAAGGTGGAAGGGAAGGGAGATATGGTATGAAGAAAGCTGGCTGAAGAGGTAAGAGTATTAAAGGTTAATAGGGAAGCCAGGGAGAAGAGGGAAGAGTAAGGTAAGATGGATAAGGGAAAAAGAAAGAAAGTAAGAGGATGTAAAAAAGAGATAATCTGGAAGGAAATTGGATGTTAAATCTCCTCACCCTTTGAATATATTATTTTTGAAGAGATTGAAACCTACTCTTTCTAGAAGACCTTGTATAACAGATTAATTCTGGATTATGTCATGCTGGTTTGCCATTTTTAAATTCTGCCCTCTGTATTTGTGATACAACAACAAACCTACCTTTCTTGACATATTGTATGTTTGTATGTTTGTGCTGTTGTTTATTTGTTATATTTGAAAAGAAAAAAGAAAAAATGCTTTAAAATGTTGTACTATTTCCAGGATTGTATAACTGCTGCCGCTAAGTGAAAAAGATACATTTGGTTTAAGGAAATGTCAACATGAGCTACTGGACATGCTTTTAATTGCCTTTTCTTTTCTGAATCTTAAGTTCTGCACTGGTCTAATAACTTGGTACATCCCCCCCCCATAAAGTAGGCATTTTTAAATATCTGGTAAGCATTCTAAATTGTCTTTGCTATTAATGTCATGTCTTATATTCAACTGTATCAATAAAAACTCACAAATCTCACCAGGTACCATATGTATATAATTCTGCTCAAATATTTCATTATTTAACAAAATTAAGATACTCAAGTAAAATGTACTATGAACTCACATTCCTGAAATACTGTATAGTTAACATTCCTGTCTGTAGAAGGCAGAGTACCAATTACGGTAATAGGATAATTCAGCCTTTTTATATATATAAAAATACTGTCGAAATTATGATTAAAGCACTGACTTGTAAATGGTCCAGAATCTGACATCTTCTGCCTCTTATGATGTTTGAATTGAGTACTTATTCTATTTACATTATTTCCATGCTATAAAAACAGAGTACTAGAAGACATAATCATCCTTGTTTCTTTTGTAGTTCAAATGGATGTCAAAAAGCTTTTCTTCATTTATCTTCCTGGGTTGAAATAAAAAAATGCCGAGTAATAACGAAATGTGCTAGATGAAATTTCCAGGGAGGGAGATACACTTTTTCATCCTGCCAATGTCAGAATATATATCCATGTTGGAGGAATTATTCATTCAGCAACTGTGACTTTGAATGAAACTGGTTATCTTACTGCCATTGTTTCTTTTCTCCTCTAGCCATGCAGGTTTCATCTGATAATCCATTGTGCATTAAATGAATGTTCTACAATGAGTTGTTCAGTAACTCTTAAGCATTTGTTCTATTCTGTGTTAGCATCTCCTAATCTTCTTTGTCTGGTTAAAAAGCCAAAGGTTATGTTAGGTAGTTTGGTCTGCATATTCTTTAGCATGTGTGCCTGCTGTCTATATAACACTGGATAAAAAGGATTATGTAAGATAGTATTTAGTACTTTGGATAATGTAGTTAAACTGAAATCACTATTATAGTTATAGAGAACATGTTATAATTTATTAAATAATACTTACAGAAAGTATTTTGCCTTTTAAATATGTCAAAATACTTGCTTTTTTGCATTACCCTTTGAGTTTTTAAAAGTCAATTCATTATGATAGATTTACCACCAGATTTAATTTTAGAAATAAACCTTCAGTTGAGAATCAATTTAGATTTCAAATATTTTGAAATATTCTTAATGTTGCCAACTTAAGCCCAAATCCTGCATCTATTTACCTAGAAATGAATCTTATTGAGAACAATAGAATTCTGTAACGATATATTAATAGAATTCTATAAATGTATTATATTGGTAGAGGTATATGTCAACATGAGTAGAATTATGTTTGTTTTAGATTTCAGGTCTAAAAAAAAGAAAAAACATGGCAACAGTAATCTGTCAAGGAACCAACTGTTGCATACCAGTATGTGTTGTAAATGTAAAGAGAACAGATTTTGGTGTAAACAGACTTTTTAAAAACAAACTTTCCCATCTCCTCGTGTCTCATGTCCCTCAAAAATCTCTCTGAAAGGTGCTTCTTCCCAGTTTTGAATCAATCATTTTCTTCCATTCCAGCTTTCTTGAAGATATGCTAAGCAGTCTCCAGTCTCAAAGAAAGCTTTTAAAAGAGGGCAGACAAGTATAAGAGTGGAGGAGACCAAAATTATCCTTAGACACATTTCCACAGAGTTTCAAACCAACAGACTTAATTAATTTTGAAAATATTTCGGTTTGGGTTAATTGTTATATAAGGTTACCACTTACAACCTAGTTTGTTTATGGATTATAAGTAGCTTTTGGCTTTAGGTCTTTGCTTTTGTTGAATATTACTCATAAATCCTTTTCTCTAGTATATTTCGTGCTAGTGTTTAATATGTTTTTAAGATTATAATTTGAATCATTCTGTAAGTACAGGTCTGTCAGCTTCAAGCACTTCTATAGTTGTGATTCCTTATGCCTGGCTATAGGATCTTTATTGTTGCAATACTTTGTATGAAGCTTCAGCAACAGTTACTAGACCACGTCTTATCAGAACTACATCCTGTCCCAATCTGTTCTTACCTTAGCTGGAGTTGTCAATCATTGCAATAGTGAGGAAGACCTGCCATCTCGTAGCAATGGCCTTCGTGGTGTTAAGCAAGATTTATCACCAAAGAGGACATTGTCACTGATAATAGATGCTAAGCTGACCTCACTATTAATCCAACAGATGTAGCTTCTTTACATATCAACTCTATGGAAATTAACACAGAAAAATAGTGAGATTTCCTTACCAGTTGTTCAAGGCTTTTATCATTCAACAGTTTTAGACAATACTGCATATTGGCAATTTTTATTAACATAGACTGTCCTGAACTATCTGCCAGCTCAGCCTATACATTTGTGTACACAAAAATACATAATGACATAGGTCTTGTTCCAAGCAGACAGTGACAAGAGGTTCTTAGAAAATACTTTCAGTAATATATGGATTGAGTCTTTCCTATAAATATGCCCTTGAGTCATGCTTCTGGATGTTTATAGCCTTGTAGGATCGGCTAATGATGATCAAGGCAACCCTAACTTATAACACACTTTATTTGGAAAAACTTTATCTGCCCAGAGATGCGCATCTGTACTACACAACTCTCATTGTGGTTCTTCACAGATCTTCACAGAGGGTGCCAGGAAGATTTAATATCAGTGTGGAAGTAATTTATGTATCAGCGTTGTTCATAACAAGCCTCAGAATGAATCCTACTAACAGTTCATTGTAACTGATCTTTTTGTTTCTTTTCCTATTGAAACAAAACAGTGTAGATGACACTTTGATTTAAATCTATGTAACAACTATAGTGGACATAGTTATTTTAGTGTTTTCTTAGTCAATCACAAAAAACAATTTTTCAAGGGATTTGAATATCTGTGCCAGTAAAGCTTCCGGTGCTTTCAGCTATCTTCTCTATAATGGTATGTTTAAACTTCTTTCTACCATGAATAGTAAGTTTCTAACTTGAAAGTATTTTGCTCATCTGTTCGGTTGATGAATTGTATGCTACAGATAGCATGCAATCCAACTTACAACTGTAATTTAAATGTATAAGCCTTGCAGTTCCGCAAAGTATGGTCATATCTTTTCTCAATAGTATGCTTTGATTATAATCCCGGTAGCATTCATCATTAAAGATTGCTATTATAAGAAATAATAATGCAGATGGAAATTGAACTTTCTTGATAAATATGTATTCATTTTTGTGAAGTAACAACTTTAAAATATTAATATTGATAAAATTGTAGATAATAAAGCTATTTAGGAAAGATACCATTCTGACAGATAAAATAGGAAATTTATTCTGGAAATGTGTTTAACTACTATATATGCATGCATTCAAGCACATACACCTTACAAATTTGTTAAAATTGGTACTGTTAATATACAGGTAGTCCTTGAGTTATGACAGCAAATAGGACCAGAATTTCCATCACTAAGTGACACAGTCGTAAACATTAGTTCATCTCTTAGGACAGCAATCCCTGCAATTCCTGTTGTGCCATCATTAAGTGAGAAGGCATGGCACAAGCACAACAAGGCTTGGAGAGGGTGCACGAGGGTGCTGCTGCCTGGTGGAAGAGGGTGCATGGGTGGCCAGGAAAGTGTGCAAGTAGCTGAGGATGTGTGAAAGGAGCACATTGAAGCTTGGAAACAGAGTGATGTGAGTGCTGCAGCTCATGGGGTGGCTGTTGCCAAGTGGGAGAAGGTAAATGAGTGGCTGGGGAGGTGTGGCATGAGTGTTGTGTGACTTGGGAGTGTGCACACTTGATTGGGAGAGGTATGGCATGAGTGCAGCCAGATTTGGGGAGAATGCAAGGGGTGTGGCTGCCAGATGACAGAGGGTTTGCAAATATCCAGGGCAGTGCAGTGTGAGTGCAGAGTGGCTTGGGAAGGGTGTATAGGTGGCTGATGTGTTACGAGTGCAGAGGGGCTGGGGAGGTGCATGGATGGGGGAGACTTATCTGAGCAACTTGTAAACTTCCCTCCTGGTTTCCCATTGACTTTACTAGTGGGAAGCTGGTAGGGAAAGTCAAAAATTCCTATCATACGACTGCAGGAGAGTACAACTGTCGTAAGTATGAGCTGATTGCCAAGTGCCCAGATTGTGATCATGTGACCACATGGGTGCTGTGACGGCTAGAACTTTGAGGACCAGTCATAACTACCACTTGTTCAGTGCTATTGTATCTTTGAATGGTTGCTGAACAAGTAGTCATTTATTGCAGAATGAGATATATTTCTTCTCATGGTTCTTGAAGGAAAGAAAAAAAAAGGAAAAGAAAGAAAAATTATAAAAAATTTGTATTGCAGAATGAGATGTATTTCCTGGTTCTCAAAAAAAATTGTATATTTTTTTGTTCTCATACAATTTGTTTTCCCATGAGTAAATCCATGAGGTGGATTTGCATAGTATACAGTTATGTTATCTGTGATTTATTGCATGCTTAGAAACAAGACAGGTTGGAGACAAAATTTGCAAAAAGTCAATGCTCTATTGCTGAATAACCAGTTAAACCTTAAATCATTCTGGAAGAACTTCAACTTCTTCCTAAGAAACATCCTAGTTGTGTGGTATCAAACTTTGGTATTATTGCCAAGAAAATTACACCAGGAGTCAAGGTCAGTTTGAAGGAAACCTACCCATCAAAAACACTAGGTGGCAGCATAATCTTAGTTTATTTTATGCGTAGCAATTAATAGAGTGAAACACAAAACCTGGCCATTTTGCACATCTACATGATAGCTAACTGTAAATAGACTACTAACATAGATAAGAATTTTATTACTGGGCAATATATAAACTAGTTTAATTTGCATTCACTATGAATATTTATCTGAACATCTTTTCCTATTTGGCTGCCTTGCTACTGTTAAAAAGAGTAGGTGCAAAGGAATAAAGTAAGTCCCTGTAAGGATTAAATTTACTGAAATTCTGTATCTTGAAGGAAAATATAGCATATTACTCACTTTCATGCTGTATTAATTAGAATATACAATTAGCCAGATGGATGGTATGTACTGCCATCTGAATATATTGCTATTGTTTGCAGCTGGGAAACAGTACAGTTTTATGGTTATCACCACTGCAGACTGCAAACATTTGCAGTAATTTAACTCTAATATGTTGGATGAAGATCTTATTGACTGATTCTTTTAAATCTGAATATATTTCACTTTCTATCGTTTTGAGCAGCAAAGCTTTTCATGAACTATCTGCCCTTTTGGATTGTGCTTTTTCGTATGTAATTAAAAACAATTTCAGAAGCCACTGAAAGTACATAACAATGGAGTATAATGCCTTGTGTTTACTGTACTGAAAAAGCTACCTTAAATTTCATGCAGATTATTGCCAGGTTTTGGTGGCTTTTAGGGCAGCTTTCTTGACTGGTGTCCTCAAGTAGCATTAGAATTATTCTCTTCAAATATTCCAATCAGCTTTCTGCTTCAGTGACTCTCCAAAATTCTAGATTGTTTTGCTGTAGTTCCACTTTATCTGAAGAATCTGTCTCAGTTGAGTGATCTTAGCAAACAGTGGACAATTGGAGTGCAATCTTCTGAATATCTTGGTTATTTTGACAATATAGCTTATTTTGATTCTGTGGAGACTTCGGTGTCTTTTGAGCTTGGTTGCTTGCAGATGTTTTATTACCTGACTAGGTAACATCATAAGTGCATTCCTCAATTCAATCCTGAGCTACATATTCTTTCATCTAGTATATTGATTTTGACTAAATAGGCAGCATATTGCCAGTCACTTATCAAATTCCTGTGCTAGAGAATATGGGCTAGCCTCTGCTTTAGAGCTAAAGGTTAAATGAATTGAGATGCAAGATGTGTGACAAAATTCTTCAAACATTTTATGTGGGTCTTTTATTGTTTAAGCAGGTTTTAATAGCCTTAGCAACCTTATTCTTGAATTAATATAGGTAGCAGAGGAATGTTGCATACTGTATATTGCTTCCAATCCCTTTACTGTATTGTACATTACTTTGTGGGATATAACTGCACTGAATAAATCTTCATCTAGATAAATCCTGTAAATTTGTCTTTTTATGCAAGATGCTCTCACCCCACATTTTATCACTTTTTCATATCTGAGCAGTTTCCCTTGGTTAACTTATTGCTGCATAAGCAGTATTTCTTTTTATTTCAATGCAAATATTCCTTGACTCTAGTACATAAAGTATTAAAACATTGTCTATTAAATAATGAGTACTAAAAAGAGAAATGTAAATTATCTATTCATGTACAGGTAGTCTTCAACTCACAACCATAATTGAGCCTGGAATTATGATTGTAAATTATGCTGGTTGTTAAGTGAGTCACCATCTGACTGACCACGTGCCTGATTTCACAGTCTTTTTTATGGTGGTTGTTAAGTGAATGTAGCAGAGGTTAAGAGAATATGCTGTCTGCAGTGGGTGTTTTTTGCTGCAACCAGAAGTAAACACTGGTTTCATGTGATTATAAACAGCTGTACATGTGGGCCTGTTGCTGAATGTCCAGAATGCAATCATGTGGCATTGAATCTGGGTCATAAGTAGTCCTCGGGAGGTCCACAATAACTTCAAATTGTTGCTAAGCAACTGATCATAAGGTGAGGACTATCTATACAATGTTGAAATAATCAGAAAATACTAATTCCACTACATGCTGCTTTGATCAGATCACATCTTGAGTACTGTATGTGAAATTCTAGGCATCATCTTTTAAGAAGTGTTCAGAGAAGGGCAGCAAGGATGATCAGTGACCTAAAAAACTAAGTCTTCTAAGGATGGATTAAAGTGTTTTGGAAAGTTTAGTATTTAGAAGACAAGACCGGGAATATACAAGCACTCCTCAAATATTTGAATATCCTGTACTTCAGAACAAAGAATAACATTGCAAACATTTGTACTGCAGTTGAATTTCTGGAAACCTTCCAAACAGTAAGAGTAGTGATAGCGAAACCAATTACCTGGGTATTGGTGAACTTACCTTTGCTGGATATATTAAAGGGAGAAACTTGGCAACCATTTGTTTTGTATGTTTTAATTTGAATTCCCACATTTAGCCCTTTCCTGTACTTAAAAGGTCACATTCAGTGCATTGTTTCTTTGAGATTGAATCTTTTGAGAAAAAACTGACTACAATAACATTCAAGAAATTCCAATTAATTAATTTGATACATTTATATACCTCAACATAGCAACTAAATACAGTGCAGGTTAAAAAATAATTTAAAAATCCATTTTTCATAATTGTTTCAATTATTTTTAGCATGTTTGGGAAAAAGTATTCTTACATTTTTGCAAATTCCTTAAGATTTTATTTACATTCCTATAGCCTGAAATATCTTTATGCAGTATTTATATTGGTGTTTTAATTTTTAAATATTTCCATTTTTTCATAGAATATTTTAACTGGGACAATTACTTGAAAGAAACTGGGTCTGTAGCTGCTCCTTCACAGTGTTTCAGACAGGTGATAATTTTAAATATTAACCACTCCAAAAATTAATGTATGTGTAAACTGTCAAGATATATGGCCTTACATGTGTAACTTTTAATATAGTATGTACTTAATGTGCTACATGGTATATTCATGTTAGTAAGAATTACTAATATAAGAAGCATTATAGTTGGACTTACAGGTCTCTTTTCATGTGGTAGGAAATAACAATCTCCTTGGTTGATATTTCTAATCAAACAAAACAAAGTAGTAGTAAATGCTTGTTGCACTGAAGATGAATATCATGAAATAAATTTAGAATGCATGTGTTATTGAAATGTAAAAGGATGCATGTATATAATTATCAAACAGGTGAAATGTCATCTAGCGCATTTTTAGATGTGGAAAAATGCTCATTCATTAAATTTCCCATACTGATCTATCTATATATGTTATTTATAAAACTAAGCTACTGGATTGTTAAACTATATTGTAAACCTTTTGTTATCTTTCCTTTTGTAGTCTAAAATTCCCCCTAGTAATGATTTCAAAGTGGGTATGAAGTTGGAAGCTCATGACCCCCGGAATGTTACCTCTGTGTGTATAGCAACTGTTATTGGAATCTCAGGTACTAGATTAAGGCTGCGTCTTGATGGAAGCGACAACAAAAATGATTTCTGGAGGCTAGTGGATTCCTCTGATATACAGGAAATTGGAACATGTGAAAAGAAAGGAGGAATGCTTCAGCCTCCTTTGGGTAAGGAAATATAATTCAACAATTTCATTTACAGGGATCATTTTTTGAAATAGCAAACAATGAAATAGTCATAAATCAAGAGAAAAAGAATGGATATAATGTTATGGATTGTATTTGGAGTGTTTTGCACTGGTGATGGGTCAACCGTGCTTTGCTTCCGCCCCATCCCCATTCTACCGTTTGTCTTAAATCATATCCGTTATGTACAACGTATCTATCATCAAATTAGGGTTCCAGATGAATGCATCCTCTTGGCCAATGTTCCTCCTAAGAACCCTAAATGGAGCTGAAATGGCACCTGCAATATTCTTTAAGAAGGTAAGAAGCTTGGTTGCTGAGAGGTCCCTTATGTTCTGTTGTCTGTGCAGCATAGAAAGCCCATACTGTGATTCCAATAGACAGCAGTCTTTTGCCAACCATTGGCAAGTGCCATATAAGCTATAAAAGAAATTTGACTTACGTTATATGAAACAGATTTAAGACAAAATCTCATTTGTGGTGCTGAGCTTATGTATGTCATTTGAGAGGTATTTTACGAGTCAGAAGTAACATAAATATATGGGAAATATGCCTGATAATTTTTCTTTATGTTTTAACTAATCTGTCAGTTCTTATATAATATCCAACATAATAAAATATAGAGTGAGAGTAAAAAAACAAAGGATTGCTTTGAGCATGTATACAATCTATAAATGCTTTAATTGCTCTTTAAAGTATTAAATACGTGTTCATTGTATTTTAACATACATTTCTGTCTAGAAATATTTTTCTAACATAGTAAATTTACTGCAAATGAGTAAGAAATGGTTTCCAAACTGCCTTTCAGTAGTTTATTAATTTTAAAAAATATAATTTATTTCTTACAGTCAATTTGTATCTTGTTCCAAGGTCAAGGGTAGTCAGTTTTGTACCATGAGTAAAATATTGCTGTAATAATGAGAAATTTTGTATCTTTTATATAACAAGCAAAACAAACCTTGTAAGTGGAAGGACTATTCTGGGCCAAAGAATTTCAAATTGAAAAGTAGTCTGTAAGCTTTCAGATTTCTGGGAATTAAGGTATTGGGACTGCTCAGTATTCTTACATTATCTATAAAAAGCAATGCATCAAAGGCACCAAGTTTAACTAGGATAGAGTCTAGAATAGATAAAATGTTAAATAGGTAGTTAGTAAAAAATGCATGAATTAAGATACAAATTGGCAACATGTCCATATTAACAAATAATGCTTCAAAACTATCAATGGTAAAACTAATAGTATCAAAATTGTCAATGTTATATGTTACTGTCAATTGGTAAAATTAGGCATCTTATAGAATGCCTAGGACAGTGATGGCAAACTTTTTAGAGACCGCATGCCCAAACTGCAACCCCAAAGCCACTTATTTATCACAAAATGGCAACATGCGCCCCTCCCTGTGGCCATTGACAATCCCCCATGCCCGTCAGCGCCCTCCGCATCCTCTGTGGCTGTCAGCGCTGCCTCATTCCCACGCCCCCCACACCCTGTGGCCTCCCCCAGCTTCTGTGGCCTAAATGCGGCCTGCCAGAAGCCTTCCAGCACCTTACCCCAGCTTCTGCAGTCCTCTGAGCTTTGCTTCCCTCCTCTCCTCTCTCACCTTCGACACCGACATCAGTCGCATTTGAGACCAACCACCTTACTTCAGACAGGGAAGGGAGGAAGTACTCCCATTGGGATGCTGAGCAGAGGGTCAGGTGATGTCAGAAATGTCCTCAGGCTTGCATGGGGAGGAGGAAGGTAGCCGCACGTCTCTCTGGCTTTCTAGTAAAGAGCTCTGTTCTGAGGTGACAATGCGAGTGCCCGCAGAGAGGGCCCTGAGTGCCGCCTCTGACACGCGTGGTGTAGGCTCGCCACCACTGGCCTAGGACATCTTTATAATACTAAAAATGGGATGTCAAACTATGAAATGCTTAATATTTCACATATTTCCAAGGCATTCCGTGCAATACCAAAAGGAAAACTGGCAAAGTATAAAATGCCAGTCTAGGTTGTCTTGTTCCAATAAATAATTCAATACTCATCATTTTCTCATGTTTTTTTTAGTAAGAAAGTTCTGTGCTTTATTTTGCATTTCTTTTTTCATTTTCATTTATGTCCATTCAAAAAAAAGGGTTGGTCAAGGGTTAGTTAACCCTAACTCTAACCCTTTTCATAACTCCCTTTTCTTACTTTACCTAAATAGTTCTTGTCATTCTACATAATCCCTAGGCATTATATGCAAAGCCTAGGGAAAGTACCGTATATAGCATGTTAAAGTAACATAGACATTTAATACTTTGCCTCAAAACTGTGCATTCTATAGATTTCCTAGGTGTTGTATACAATCCCAGGTTTTCACACATTACCGGTAACATATATACTTACCTTTATAAAAAAAGAAACTGTTGATTTAGAAATTAGGCAGATATAATACTATAAGTTAATAGAAAGCATTAGTTTCTGTTCACTGAACTTGCAAATTAACCAAAAGATTAGAAAGAACAAAAATCCAGGCGGTAATTTATGACTTGAAAAACTGTTAAACTCACATTATTCAAGTATGAATGACTTTCTTAGAGTCTCCTGCTAGTTTACAAATAATATTTTGTATCATGTTAGAGATTGTAAATGATCTATTCATATTTCTGATATTGACAGGTATGACATTGAGAACTTTTGCTTTTCTAGTAACTTTTTCATTAATAAGATGCCGTAATAGAAATATGTTATTTGACAGTTATGTCTTTTTAACAATATATTTAATTACATTCTCAAAAATGTAGAAATGTTCATGCTGTTCTTTTAATGCTCTGATGTAAATTAAACTTCAATCCATATAATTTTCTGACATTGAGAAAAGAATACTTTAAAAATTGATAACGATGGAAAAATTGTAATACTTTGTTTCCAAGCCAGTGTATGTTTTGGAGCATAAATAAGAAATGTGCTAACAATTTGGTTAAGTAAAAGCTTCATATGCATATATTTGCTTGTTTTCTTTTCTTTTGATAGGAACCTCCAAAGCCTTCTCAAAACTTTTTTAAGATTGGAATGAAGCTAGAAGCAATAGACAGAAAAAATCCTTATTTAATATGTCCTGCCACCATTGGGGATGTCAGAGGAGATGAAGTTTTTATAACCTTTGATGGTTGGCGTGGAGCATTTGACTATTGGTGTAAATATGATTCTCGAGATATTTTTCCAGTTGGATGGTGCGATTTAACAGGGGATGCACTGCAGCCACCAGGAAATAGTGGTAAGAAACTTTACGTGTTAAAATTGTGTGGTCTGTGTATTGAATTGTGTGGTTTGTGTATTGAATTTCTGTATTGGTTTAGGTATGCCAGGGATCCATATACACTAATAAATCCTAATTTTACTTTTTAAAAAATGACAACCACTGAGCTTATGTACTGTCATTTCCTCTCCTCCTCTTTTATGTATGTATTGGGGGGGGGGAGAGATTCCACTTTATCCAATTTGTCAGTTAACTATATTCAAATGAAATAAAGACGTTGAGCTGGTTGACCATTTATTCATTTGGAATATTTTCTCATGATACTGAGTACATTATATAAGCACTTTAAAAGTAAGGGCAGTAAAATCAATTGAAGTCAGCACACATTCTTAAACACATATTGTAGACTGTTTAAGACCCATCTATTTCAGCAGGCTGGTTTAGCATAGCTGTCCCTTGCTCTCCACTATTTTTTAAAAATTAGAGAA
>JANHFO010002633.1:65687-82823 GCA_032468095.1 Pareas carinatus
CCCAGATTGTTGGGGGCAATATGCTGATTTCTGTAAACCGCTTAGAGAGGGCTATAAAGCACTGTGAAGCGGTATATTAGTCTAACTGCTATTGCTACTGCTATTCCTATATTTAAATTGACCAACATTTGTCATACCTTTTGAAATAAACAAAAAATATTTTGTTATAATTTAAAAGCAAAAGGACCTTCGTTCCTTTTGCTTTATATGAAAATGTTTGATCTAAAAATGTGGATGTATTTTGTTTCCTACAATGAGCCTATATCTAAACTGAATACTGTTTTGGAAAAGTCAGTATGCTACATAGGTATCCTCTTTAATTGTTGCCTGTCCTAATAACTGATGTCAATATTTCTCTAGTTCTAAATTAGAAATGCTCCTTACCTAGCAAAACCAATCTTCAGGATACACATTTGGATGCCTGTTTATAATTCTGGATTAAAAAAAGTTTGCTTTACTTTATTATATTATATTAATGCCAGATGAGACAATTTTCTGTGGTTATTTAAGCTGTCACACCCTATAGCTAGCATTATTAAATCGAATCTTCTTGAAGACTTTATCTTCATACAGATCTTCGACATATTCTCACACATAAAGGTAGGCTTTTTATATCATAGCAAAATTTAAGAGCTATGAATAATGCTTGCTTGTAAGATAAGATTATGGAGTATTCATTTGGCTGTGCACTGTTTTAGTTCAAAGATTAAAAAGAGCTTTGGAGCATAATGCAGGTACAAACATACCAGCTGCCTACAACTTATATAAAACATGTTTTTCCCTCCAGGATTTATGACAGCTATAGACAGGAATGCCTTAGAAAAAGTCCTTAAAGGAAGATACACAGATCCTACGTTGTACCCCTGGGCACTCCAAAGCATCCTTTTGCTTTTGAACATGAAGCATTGCACAACCCTAATATTTTTGAAATATGATAGAGCTAGAAATTTTAATTTTCCATATTGAATCACAATACTTTCTTCACTTAACTGAGGGAGAAACACTATGAACTCTTTGCATTCCGACGTGCCCTGAAGACACATCTATTCTTCCAAGCTGGACTGGCCTAGTCCGGCCCCTACTTCCTCCCGCTTTTTAGCCACTGTTTTTATAATTTGAAACTGATTTTAATTTGGTTTTAAATTGGTCTTATATTTTGTTTTTTATTTAATACAGCTTCTTAATATTTTCTTTTAACATATTTTAATGTTTGTGATTGTGTCATTTTAATTTGCTGTACACTGCCCTGAGTCCGTGAGGAGAAGGGCGGTATAAAAATCTAATAAAATAAAAATAAATAAATAAAAATATTACATTCTTGAAAATTAACAGCTTTTAAAAATTTCAAACATGGGCAAAAATGCACATTGATTAAAACAGTGATGTTGCAAATGTCCAAAATATCTGGATAGAGAAAAAGTACAGAAACTGCTGCCTTCTTTTTATTCCTAGGATTCATTAAAAGGAAGATAGCTTCTGTTAGGCACTGGTAATAGTATTTCATTGCATGTAATAATATTGATATTTTTAAAAATCTTTTTACTGACAGCCTCTTTTGATGGAGAGAAACATGCCATCAATCTTCCTTCTGTGAATAGTGCATCTTTTGTTCTGCGCTTCTTGGAGAAACTCTGCCACAGCCTACAGTGTGATAATCTGTTCAGTACCCAGCCCTTTAGTCCTTACATGGGAAATGCACATAGTCCCATCGAACATGATAGAAACAAGTCAGGTAATGTGTTCTGATTACTTTAGTTCCCTTCCTTGTCATAGCTCTTGCGTATTTTAGCACTGATGGTTTATATTTAGAAACAAAAAAGCAATTTATAACAGAACAATAATTCTTTTGAATCATAGTGCAAAGTGATTTAGTAAGAGTTTTAAAAAGTAGGTAGTTTTGCTTTTTTCCACACATTAAACTCATGTGTTTAATTACAAGTTCTAAAGTTTTAAAGTATACTTTGACTTACGGGACATGCTTATGTATTTTTTGGCAACAATTCAGAAGCATTTTTCAGAGTCTTCTATATACTTCCCAGTATATTCTGCAAACATGATATCTAGTAGACTGATGTCCAAATACCAAGACCCTGCTTAGCTTCTGAGCCCCCCACCCCCAAGGTCAGTCATTGTTGCCATTCACTGTAGAATTAAAAGTAAAATATACTGAAAACTGCTGTTTTAGGTCTACAAATAATCCACAATCAAAGAGGAAAGTGGGATTCAGAACATGCATGTTATAGCTATTGGCACATTCTTAAATCAGACATGCTTTCCTTGGAATCCCAGAAAAACGCAGTTTCCTTAAAAATTGCTGACAGTTGTGGTATGAGTTCCCATATATATACAGAATTACTTTTCTGCCTAAGCCCAGATTGCTATAGAGCATTATAAGCAACTACTATGATAAGAAAATGGTATGATAAATTCTTTAGTTTACAGCTGCCTGTTGAAATCTGTAGTTCTGAAATAAGTATCTATAGATCTTTATGTGTTTAAGTGCTCAGCTTAACCAGTCCTGATTTCACATTGTTTATTGCTTATAGTCAATCATGTCAGGTGTAATGCTGGTTTTTAGCTTTATATGCTATAATGACCAAACAGCCACTAGCATTGTGGCTATCAACCAGGGATTTAGTCTATTTCAATGGATATAGTTAAAATTAGGAGAATCAAGGACTTACCACCTGCTTCATAGTGAGATCTAGCAGCTTGGAAACTGACTTGTTTTGTCCAATGGAAGGAGCCTTTACCTCATTTCTTTTAAAAATTAATGGTAAATTTTTTAAAAAAACTAAAACTCATTATTGAACCTGAAGTGGAAAAGAAACCTAAAGGTGATTTTAACATGGAATAACATTTGCATGGAATTTAGTGAAAGACATTTATTTTCAACTTTATGCTTTACAAATTTTGGTTATTAGGGTCCATAATCTTTTTATTCCTCACCAAATTGGAACAAAACATATAGGAAAGATAAACTATTGTGATGGGAATGGAGTATGTCAGACTGCGCAGAAATCAACACAGAGGGTTTCTGTATCTTTTAAGCATAGCACATGCTTCTTGAGAGCTTCTCCACTGCATTCCCAGCTATCCTTTGCCAGTTCAATTTGACTGAGTTATCAACTTTGTGTGAAAATAGGGGAAATTCAGAAAGAAGTTCACAGCAATGGGTTACTGAGCATATCATCATGCATAAATCTCTATTATTCATCACCCACCCAAATCATAATGATTAGGGTGACAATTGCGAGGATCATTCATTGAAGACAGACCAGATATTGTTTATTAAGATATGAACAGGTGCCCAAAATGACTATTTTATACTTCCTTTCTGTTTCTGTCATGTGGTACAATACGATGCCCTTAATGGCACATTGATCTTTTGAATTATATATGGGGTTCTAAAAGTCTGATTCCACGGAAACTTTATTGTATAAACTATGTTTAACATAGTTACTTCTAAATATGTTCTTACTTGTTTCATGCATGACTTTTAAACATTCCTAAACATTCCTTAAATATTCCTAAATATTTTCTCTGAAAAAAATATTAATAATACATTATGATTGGCCTATGGGGCCAAAGGACTTTTGTTATCCCCGTATATTAGAATTCTGATTCAGAAACTGGATGAATTAGTTATGTCCTGTTTCAGGTGAATTAAAAACCAGCTGACTTACTGCATTCGAATCAGGGTTCATGCTGAGCTGGACTACAGCCTTAAGTATAATGTCAAATGCTTGGATCTCAGACAAACTACAGTTTTGTGAACTTTAAATATGCAAGGATTCCTATTAGAATTGAAAATTGAACAAGACCTAATATATGTGAAGTATAATTGAACCTATCTTAATTCCATATACTATATACAAAGAGCAAAAAAGACATTCTTTCAAAACAGTATTTGAAATCTTCACATTTTGGCCAATGAAAGACTACCCTGTATATGTTTGAGATTGATTGATTGAATGCTGTCATGGACCTGAGGCTTTAATTATAGCTGTAGATTATGGAAAGGAATTTTCATTACAGTCATCAAATAACCTTACGGTATTTTATATGTACTTTATTTTTCCTCCATTTTCTAAAAAAGAAATTTGAAAGTACATATGTTTTTCTCAGAAATAGTCTCATTAAAAATGTAAGTCACAGTTTGGCAACTACTCTGTTATTTATTTATTTATTTAAAAGATTTATATGACCATCCATCTTACCCAACTCAGGGCAACTTACAACAGTAAAACTAGTAACTAAAACAATCATAAAACAATAAAACCGTAAAATGGTCAAACAAATACCTTCTGCCTTAATCATCCCCTTAGGATGCCCACAGCAAGCTACAATTATCCACATTCCATTCTTTCCATCCTATCCTGTCCCAACTCTTCCCATCCCATCCCAGTGTCTCAGTAAAAAGCCAGGTCTTGATGGCCTTCTGAAAAGTTAAAAGATGAGGGCTTGTTGAATCACTGGGGATGGGGATGGGGAGGGTGTTCTATAAGGTAAAAAAAGTCTCAGAAAAGACATATTTCCAAATTTCCACAAGGTAGTAGGATTTCAGGAATGGGATCAACTGTGTGCTTACACTATCTGATCTATTGGGACAGTCATATAAGCAACCAAGTCCAATGCCATGTGGAGCATTAAAGATGATTACCAACACCTTGAATTGGATCTAGAAGGCAATTGGAAGCCAGTGCAGATCACACAATGGAAGTGTAACATAGGCGAACCTAATGCTATGTATGCTGCTACATCCTGGACAATTGTAATTTCTGAGTGGTCTTCAAGAGCAGATGCACATAAAGTACATTGCAGTAATCCAAACAGGAAGTGACCAAGGCATGAGTGACTGTGTAGAAGACATCTCAGTCCAGGAAAGGGTACAATTGGTATACAACATCGATCAGTGCAAAAACACACACCCTCAGTCACAGTTGCTACCTGCAGGAGCCATGAGTCCAAGAAGACCACCAAATTGTGTACCAACTTGGTCTTGGACAATGCAAACCTATCCAGTTAAAGATGACATGTCATTAGATCCTGGACACCAGAAGCCCAGTTGTTCCAGGATTGAGCTGTTCGTTCCTATCCAGACAGTTAAAGCCACCAGGCACTTGGAAAGCACTACGACAGCATCATCTGTCTACCAGGAGTAGAGATGTATGGCTGATACTGATAATACCATAACCCTTGCTGTTGGATGACCTTGCCCAATGGTTTTGTATACATGTTAAAGAGACCAGAGCCTTTTGAGGCACACACCACCCCCCCCACTGGCCCAGGGCTTTATCTTTCCTTGTCCAACAACACTGATTGAAACTGGCCACAGAGAAATTAGGAGAATCATCACAAACTGATACCTCCTACTCTCGGAGTCAGTTCAGAAGGATAGCATGGTTGATGGTATCTAAATCTGCTGAGAGATCCAGGAGAGCCAGGACAATTGCACTACTGCCATTCCAAGCTTTCCAAAGATAATCAGCAAGCACGAACAATGCTGTCTCAGTGGTATACCTGGCCTGAACCCAGACTGGAAAAGGTCCAGATAAACCTCTTCATTCAGTGCTCTCTGAAGCTGAGTCCCAACCACCGTCTCAACAACTTTCTAAGGTAGGTTGAAGGCCAGACAATTTTCTTAACACTGCTGGATCTAAGGATGGTCTCTTGAGAAGGGGATACACCACTGCATCCTTCAATGCAGGTAGTACCACCCCCTCCTTTAAAGCAGCATCAACTACCTTGCACCCAGCCACAGGCTACCTACTGGGCGGCCTTAACTAACCAGGAGTGGTATGGGTCCAGAACATTGATGGCCAAGTTCACAGCTATGAGGACCCTGTCCACTTTCGCAGGATCAACCAGATCAAACTCCTCCCAGATAACAGGGCTCAGATGTGTCTCTTATTGAATATTAGTGTTATGGTGTATTTTGTGCAATGTACATTGTATACCATTAATTTAGAGCTATACTTTCTTATTTATATTTTCTCATCATCATTAGTTGAAACCAAAGGTTTTAAATACCTATAACCATGAAAGAATGCAGAAAATTGTTCTTCTTCAGTGGTAGAGATGCAAAAGCTTGTTTGCTCTGAGGACTACAACTGACCTTTTAGTATGATTTAAGCTGTTAGGTCATGCCAGGACAGAAATAGCTTTTCCCCACTTATTTTATTTACATTGAAAATTGTAATGTAGAGAGTTAGGGGGCTTACCAAAGACTTTGATGGATTTTATATTGTCCTGTAGTTATGCACTTTGCTATTTAATATTCAAATAATGGTCTTGATAAAATTGTACCTTGCAAAAGTTAGGGAATAAAGAAATTAGAGAAAAAGTAAATATGGCCAGAATTATTGACAAAATAGGCAATAATTAAAGTATCCTTGTTTAACCACCTTGCCCCTTCAATGACACACTAAAGTGAGAACATTAGTTTCGGTTAATTAGTTATGCTTCTGATTCGATTCTCATTCATGGGAAAAGTGCTCACTTTTTGTATGAGTGATATATTTATTTCTCATAATTAAGTTCCTCATTGGGAATGCCTTGAAGTACTATAAATACTATAGAAAAATATATGGGGAGAAAGAATTGCATTACAACCTAAGGTCCATGTGCATTTTCCATGGAAAGATTAATGAGGCAGGTACTATTAACTAAGGTGGCCCTTCACCCATCCATCTTGTATCCAATGTCTGTCTCTAGAGAAGCTTTCCTGAACCTGTTGTGACTGCTACACTGGCAAATGTTGTATCTACTGATTCTAATCGATTTCTAAGCTTGCTACCATAGATATTTGAAGTCTTTGTAAAGTGAACCTTTAACTGTATGTACATTTGAATTATTGAATGTATTTATAATCCCTTAATCCCCTCTGACTAAATAGCAAAAGAACAAATATCAGATGGCCGAAGTACAAAGCGAAATTCTCAGGATTCAACCCCCTATCCTGTCCCCCTGTCTCCTAAGCTTCTAAGAACTGAAGCTCACCCATCTGAAGGTAACTGAATTTTAATTATCTTCATTTACAGTAAGGATAAACAACCTTTTTCATTCTAGGGCCTGGATATCCTGCATCTTCTTGCTAAGTGTCATTTCTGTGCTGCAGTGGAATTGAAATTTCTGGATCAGTTTGAGGAGAATGGAAGGGACTGAAAGCGGTCCATCAAGTCTTGCAGAGATTTATATTAAATTTGCGTTTTGTCTCATAATCTCATAAGGTTTCCCAAAAACAGCTCTCCCCCCATTCATTTGGTTTTCTTTTAAAGAGATGCTAAAATTTTGCAAGACTTAAGGCACCCAAAGGACCTAAATATGATCCTGCCACAAATGATATAATGGAACTGTCCACTCAAATGTACAAAATAAGTGAAGCCAATCACACTTCACTTCAATTCTGGGCAGCCCATCTAGAATCACAGACAAAATTTTACAAGCAATCAAGGCTTCCATACACTCAGTAGTATACAGAAGAATTTAGGCCCATAGATTTTACTCTTATTTCTTCATATAAATTTCAGACCCACCAATCAGATTAGAATTAAATATTTCTAAATTCAGAAATGCATTTTAAATATCAAAATGAGTTCAGTCTTTCCAAAGGAGAGCTCTTTTGAGTTATCAAATTGGAAATTGATGACTTGAAAATTAATGAGAGCTCTAAATCCAGACTTACAGTATGTCAAAAGAAATTAGCAGCCTTCCCTTATTAGGAGGAAGGATATCATTCAACATGTCAATAAGAATTGATATGTGCTTGTTTCAGGCTGTGCAAATTCTCTCTGTAGACCATGACAAGTGTCTGAATAATGGAAATGGACCAGTAGGGATAAAGCATTTTTTTCAATTTCATGAAAGCATAGAGAAAGAGTCTGCTTTAATGAATATCAGAGTTACTTGAGGCTCAGGGCACTTTTTCCAAATGATTTTTGAAGTTGGCAAACTGTTTGTCTCTCCATATGTAGAGAGATACCACATACTTCCAATTCACAATCCTTTTAAACAGTTTAGAAGATAAGGGGCGGCATACAAATTTAATTTAATAAATAATTTTCATCTGCCCGTGTTCTTCCAGTTTTTAATTTATTAATTGGTTTGTTCATTTTTGAAGAAGTAAATGGCATCAATTTAGATAATAAGAGCTGTGTTGGTGCAGTGGTTAGAATGCAGTATTGCTGGCTAATTCTGCTGACTGCTGATCAGCAGCAGTTCGACAGTTCAATTTTCACCAACTCAAGGTTGATTCAGCCTTCCAAGGTCAGTAAAATGAAAACTCAGATTGTTGGGAGCAATATGCTGACTTTGTAAGCCACTTAGGACTTTAAAGCACTGTGAAGTGGTATATAAGTCTTAGTGCTATAGCTATTGCTAATAAAATACTATTTTAGGAATTGGCATGGGATTCTTTGTTGTACACAACATGTAAAAATGCCTTCCCTAAACTTCAGCTTCAGCATGATGTACTTATTTCTTCACCTTTTAGACAACTCACTATCAATGTCAAAAAATTTGATAAGTTGTCAGAGCTTGATACATGAATCTTTTCTGTTTTTCTTTTGACATTTTTCTTTTTTTCTTTTTTCCACAGTTAATCTTTCTGATTCAAATGACATAGAATGGCCAGTAAAGTTGGATAGTTAGTAATACTATATTCCTTGCAGAGTTGTTAACTTATTCATCTTGGTAAAGTTTTGTTAAATAGGGAATGCTTATCTTAAACACAAACTTTTCAGTAAAATTTTTATAATAATCATTTTACTAATAATCTGGTTGTGTTAAATTCTGTATAGCAGAAACCCTGCCAAATGAAGAAACATCCAAAGAGGACAGGTTTGCCGAGAATTCAATGGATTCTTCACTTAATTCAGTTGCCCTGTCAAGTCCTAACAATCAGAAATCCACCGAATATCATACCTCAGGGAATACTGCCTATTTTAGACATTCTCTTCCTTCAGTATCAGCTACCTCAAACACAGCACCAAATCTACAAAAATTATCAAGTGCTACTGGGAACAGAAGTTATTGTGAAGTTGGCAGAAAGAGATTGCAACAGAGGATTGAAGGTATTTTTGAGCTTTTCTAAAAGTTCATGCTTTGTTTGTGTGCACATAAATATGTATATTCATAAAAGTGGATTTAAAAGCACTTTATTATTCTAAGCTTGCAAAAGGAATCAGCAAGTTTAGCAGACATGCCCAAACCAGAATCCTAACTTTGCTCTATTGATATTCCCTACATGATACAGGCTTTGGGTAGTTTATTTAGCATTTATAGTCAGGAAAGAAAGGGAGGGAGGGAAGGAAGGAAGGAAGGAAGGAAGGAAGTCACATAAGATTATACTTGTGCTTTTGCTTCTCGATTTCTCTTTAAGGTAATCATTATGTCTTAGTTGAATCACAACATAAATCAAACTATAATTTTTGATTTTTTAATAAATGCTATTAAACATGCTGTTCCTTGAAGGAAAATCCAATACAGAGAAGTTTTAAGAATAAAACCCAATAAATAAAGTTTAAGAATAGGAATTTTGAGAGCCAATATTTGGAAGCCACCAGATTGGGAAAGATGCCTTTTCATATTGTGTGTGTGTGAGGTCACCACTGCATTAATAGTAGCAAAGTATTTTCAGATTATGCTCATAAAATGAGAAAATAATGCTTTTTTGCTTTCTGTTCATCAGTAATTATAAAAACTATTTGAATGCATGCATCCACAAAATGCCTTGATTATTTCTCCAGCTTCTTCCTTTTGTGTATTTAAGCTGCAAATTCTACAACAGGACCTGACCTCAATGCACTAAAACAGAAATCTTCCCGCCTCTTCAGCAAAGACCCTTTGACATGGTCAATTGATGAAGTAATGCGATTTATAAAAGAAGCAGATCCTCAGGCATTGGCACCCCATGCAGAACTCTTCAGGAGACATGTAAGAAAAGTACAACTTATTTTTAGTAGTGTCTAGAATCACATGAAATAAAAAAGAAATTCCGGTATATTTCTGAAATCTAATAAGCTTGTTTACCTCCAAAAAAGTATTGAAAGCAGAAAACCACCAGTATAGGAAAGAGTCTTGTGTCAATGTAAGTTCTTCTTGATACAGAATTATCCTTAAACATAAACTTAGTCCTGATGTTCCATGAATTCTTGCTGTGTTTGGGGGAAAACTATTAATTATACAAAAATATACAGAGAAAAATTTTAGAACAGAAAAACATAACTTGATATGTGTGAAATGTTCTTCCTGCTCTGTTGAAGAGTTTCGTAGGATTAAGATGGATTTCAATTATTTTACCTATTTGTTAATTTCTATTTTTTAAACTGAGTAAGGGATAACATGGGGGCATAGAATTTATTACAACACCTCTTGATCAGAGAAAGGACTGGGGAAAAAACCAGATTGTCAAATTCCAGATGCTGCTTCCCCATCAGCATTAGAAGTCAGCTGTTCTTCACATTAGAAAGACCAAAAAGGGGTATGATGGATGATTGGGAAACCTGAAGGTCTGAAGATGTTTCAGGCCACTAATAACTTGACCTTGAAAATAATGTTAAATGTTTATCTATCACCATCATGGAGATGGATTCAGTATAGCTGACAGCTAGTAAAATAAATTGTTTAAACAATGAGAACTGAAAGAGCACAGATTCAGGCTTCTGCAAATCCAAAGCAGACAAATTTGCTTTTCATCTGTTATGCACACTTTTGCTGTTTCTATTTAAAGCTATTGCAGCATTTATTTATTTAACCTGCATATCACCTGATTCCCAATGAACCTGGGCAACTCACAACAAACAAAGGAATTATAATTAAACTTTAAAGATTAAAAGATGGCAAGTTGAGAAACCAGATGGAATGATGTGAGGGGGTTCCCTCTTCCTCTCCAAAGGCTTTGGTGAACTTTTCCCTGAGGTCACAAGATCTGGACAAGGTCATGAAGCTTCATGTTTTGCATTAAAAAAATGGATAGGGTGTAACCATACCGGATCCAAATCTGCTTTGTCTAGTTTGAGTCCTGCAGCTCTCTATATGTATAACTGATCCTGTAAATAAATTAAAAATTATAATATA
Organism: Pareas carinatus; assembly: GCA_032468095.1. Taxonomy (NCBI): domain Eukaryota; kingdom Metazoa; phylum Chordata; class Lepidosauria; order Squamata; family Pareidae; genus Pareas; species Pareas carinatus. The sequence continues at coordinate 76,767 of JANHFO010002633.1, forward strand.
TAATTATAAATTGTAAATTTTATAATATAAATTCTGAAGGTTTGTCAGTCTCTTATGAAAATTTCCAAGAGGTTCCGATTTGAATTTCTGTTTTTCTCTTGAAAGGGATGATGATGTGGGACAGTGGACTGTAATATTGTTGTTCAGAAACTAGTCATTAATTACTGTTATCTTGTTCCCTCACAGGAAATTGATGGGAAGGCTCTTCTGTTACTGAGGAGTGATATGATAATGAAGTATATGGGTCTGAAACTGGGCCCAGCATTAAAACTGTGTTACCATATAGAAAGACTTAAGCAAGGAAAGTTCTAGGCAAAATCTCATTCAGCAAATGCACAGTGACAGCGTTGCATTTTAAGTAGACAACCAGTTGGTTTCAAAAAGACAACAGTAACAGGGCAGAAACTTTGCCTGATTGAATGGATCAAAAAATTTCTTTCAGCTCACAAAGAAGTTTCCAGAGTATTGTTTCTACTAGTCTAATCAGAAAGAAAGACCCTAAACCAGCATTGTTTTACAAATACTTCTTAAATATGAAAGTTAATGTCAAAAGTTTCACATTACTGTATTTAATATCTTTTTAAAATGTGCAGGGAAGAAGTCGCGCTAAGAGTATTTATATTGGAAGCTGCAAGATATATTCTCACCTGTTCTCATCTGATTTTCATTTTCATCCAGAACCAAAACAGCTAAATTCCAAAGGATCTTTATTCTTTTTTAAAAAAAAAAATCAAATGTGGAGGTTTTTGCAGAAATGCCTGAATTTCTGTGCTAGGATGGGGGAAGTATTATTTTAATTATTTCCTTAATTAATATAATTACAAACATATATTATGTGGAGCAAATTTCCATAAAAACAATAGCCATATACTTGTAAGTATATGTTGTGTCGAAAAAACAAATAAGCTCTCTCTTTTTACAAATTTAAATCATGAGAATACATTTTTATAGCATGTTGACAATTATAGGAGAAAATATTTCTTTTTAAAGAAGACATTTCTTATGGCTGATTTGAGCAGCCAACTCCCAAGTGAGCAAATAACTTTGTTTGCTCACAATGATATAAGAAACATTGTATTGAAACATTCCATCTAGCATAAACCTATGTTCATGCACTTGTATGTTTATGTGTGTGGGTTCATGCATATATATACATACACATATATATATATAAATAAATATAAAGATATATTGTATATAGTGTTCAAATTTTTTTAAAGAGTGTGTTTTAAAAGTATTTTTGCACTGTGACAGATAAACTGCACATTTTTTGTTTTAAATCATAAAATGTGCATTATACATTTTCTCTCTGGTTTATAGGTGTTAATATATCATCATGCTGTGTCCTAAGATCAATCACATTTGTTCCAGTAGAACACAGGGTCCTATAATGTTGAGATTCCCTGGTGGGGACCTGGTAAAGTATGGAAGATAACTGCCTAAACAGATTTCCTTTTGCATTCTAAAATAAGCTTTTATGCCACCAGGAAGGAACATGATGAAACCCAGCATCTTGTGTAGGATCTAAAAGGATTTCAGCATGTGTAGAGTTTTAAATTAGTTGCAAAATTTTACCTTCATCTACCTTTCACTGCATATGAATGGTCTTTACTGGATGAATGTGCCCTCATACTGTTCACTAATGCCTGTATGGTTTGTTTCTCATTTCATGGTGGGAGGTGGAGAGAAGGGGAAAGGAGAAGAAGAAATAATGGACAGATTCATACAGGGCAACTTCTGGCACTATGCAATATTCCTGAATTCTCATTTTGCGCTGAGCCATTTTATTCTGGGACGATATCTGGGAAAAAATGGGATGATGTGGGAGAGGTGATGCTGAATGTTTTTTTCTGTTTGCCTCCTTAAAGTCTTTCAGATATAAAAAAGTCAGTGACTTAACAAAGGAATTGAATTACACTTGGATGTATAATTTACCTGAATCTTGGTGTTCTATCTGTAAGTTACAAAAAGTGTTGATAATAAAATACTTTGCTGTCACTGCCAATATAATATCAGGGACAATTATGTACTTTTGCTGAATAGAGAAGCAGATGTTCTGTTTGTCCAAGTGTTGATAGAAAGATATAGTCCTGAAAGGAATGTAGCTTTTATATTTCTTATTGCCTTTTTATATAAAAAACTCCATCTAGTTAAAACTACACATTTGTTGTTTAAAAATGCCTTGTTTATTGTATTGGTGTATTAGTAATACACTAATTACTCAGGTTTGTTAAAAAATGGCAAAATTGCAAACTGTTTTTGAAGGTGTGCATTTCTTTAAATTATTGAAGCTGAACTTAAATGAGATCACTTAGGAAATATCCTATTTTTTGATGAGCATCTGGCATTCATATTATATGCCAGCAAAAATTTGCTTTCCTAAGAGTGTACAACAGCTGCAATATATAACTTTGTTAAACCATTGCAGTTATTTATATATGCTCAGGTATTTAAAAATAAACTGTAAAGGTTGTGATATCGTTCATATTTTTTGATGTCTATTTCTCTCAAAGTTACATAAGCACACCTTTTTATCTCATCGTGAAACATGATAGCTTGTATTTGGCATATAATTGTGTTTGTGATTTTTAAGGGTGACATATATTATGCCAATGAACTTCCACTGGTACCATGGGAATTTTTCTTGTTCTCCATCTTGCATCTATATGTTTCTTAAGTTTGTTCTAGAGAATGCAGCAGATTTGAAGGCTGTGTTGGCAGTGGGAAAAACAGTCAAATTTGATGCTATTTAGTATAACTTATTTCAGACACTGTTAAAGAATGTTAAAATTGTATTCAATTATCAAACAGTTTTACAAGAATCTGGTTGTTTTCTGTACTGGATTGCAGAAAAAATGTCACAAATGTTATTCAAGGAATTTTATATGTTAAAAGTGGTTGTAAAACATTATAAACACAATCTTTTAAACTACCAGGTTTCTCTTATTCATTCTGATAATGTGTCATTGAATAGTGCAAATAATGTATACTATATCAGGTATACAAACTTGCATATGAAACAAGAATACCACTGAAATTTTAACTTTGTATATAACATAATACAAATTATGTTAGGTATATTTTTTATTATTTTCAACTGGATGTTTTCATCTAAAGAGAAAATAAAAGTTGCTTGATGTTTACCTGTCAATTATTTTTATAATGTAAAGTCTTAAATCTGTAACTAACATGTTTGCCATGTTTTAGCTACTAATACATCAATTAAAATATACTTTGATTGGATCTTTTCAAACCATGTATTTTATATTAATCTTTGAAACTATCTACAAAAATAATCTTTGAGTGCAGTTCTAAACTGATGTTAATGTACATTATTACCTTCCTTCAAAAATAGAATCAGCTAGGCTGGATGTGGATACTTCTTGAAATAGAAGGGTTTTACTGATGATTGTTATGGTTATCAAATTAAATAACTCAAGTGCTTCAAAACAATTCTGAATGATTTTTTTGCATAATCCATAGAATTTGTCAGAAGAGGGAAGAATAAAACCTAGAGGACAGTCTATTTGTCAATTGCTTATTCCAGAATGAAAAATAAACATCTTCTAAAGACTCCACACCAGTTTAATACTGCGATATAATTTTGATGAAGTATCTGAATGTTTGTAAATGTAGGGTTCAGATGATGCAATGTGGTGGTAAAAGTGTTGATTGGGACCAGGGGGATTTAGTCACTGTCAACCAGGATTGCTATGGCAAACATTGGAGGAGAGAATGCTGTCCATACTGTTTAGGGCCCCTGAAAAAAAGGCAGAATATAAATCTTATTACATAGATTGAAACATTCTAACTGTGCTTTTACTAGTACACATGAAATGATGGGGAGAGACGGTCAAGCGCAAATTATTTGTATACAGAAAGCCCTAGGTTCAGTTCTGGTGCTTCTAAGCGTTTCTTCCAAACACTAAAAATAGCAGTAAACATGTAAGTCAAAAGTTTCTCATCTGTCCATAGAATATAGGTAGTCCTTTGTTACATCAGTTCGCTTAGTGACTGTGCAAAGTTACAACGGCACTAAAAATGACTTATGGCCATTTCCCACACTTATGACCGTTGTAGCATCCCCATGGTCACATGATCAAAATACAGACACTGCAATGGACGTTTATGACAGTTGCAGTGACCTGGGATCATGTGATCCCCTTTTGCAACCTTCTGATAAGCAAAGTCAATAGGGAAGCCAGATTCACTTAACTATGATACTAATTTAACAAGTACAGTGATTCACTTAGCAAATGTGGCAAGAAAAATCAAAATGGGGCAAAACTCACTTAACAAATATCTCTTGGCAACATAAATTTTGGGCTCAATTGTGGTCGTAAGTTGAGGACTACCCGTACTTGTACCAAAACAAAGAACATTTGATCCCTAAGAATATGCTACATTTTGCATGCCCTACAGTATAGAATGGAATATCAAACAGCCATCCCAATAAAGCAGTGCACAAAATAATGTAATGTTGCTAAAGCAGTCTTAATGATCTTTACCTACCCTTAAGCCTAAAACTAGGTTAGTTTAGGTCAGGTATTTTCTGAGAATAAACAATTGCAGCAATCTGAAATAACATTCAAGCAGTAAGGCTTAGGCCTCTTGCAAATGTGGACAGTGCATTTCTGTGCACCATAATTTTTCTAAATTCCCGTTGTGCTAATGAACCATATGATTAGCAAACATGAAATAAGTTGATCATGAAATGAAAACAAGATGGGAACAAAATAGCATCTGCTGTCTTGTAGGAACATACTGCAATAGATGTAATCAAGACAACAGTTCAGCTAGCAGAAGTCTTTTACAAATGAAGGTACATGTCCAAGGATAAAAATGTTATAGGATTCAATCCGAGTTGATCAACTGCAGATTAAATTCTGCAGAATTCTTTTGCTACATACAATGAAAAGATCAAAGAAAATGGCTTATTGGACTATCAGTGTAACACTAGGAGCAATGTGTGGGTATACGGTGATGGGGATTTGGGAAATCCAACTTACTGGACAATTAAAACATTCAGTAAGAATTTTGGATTGCTAGGCACAGAATGAAAATGCTCTTTAGGTGTCTCAGAGATCAAAACTAGGTAAACGAGATTTTCAAATGTTAAGAACCAACTTCTAGTACTGTTTTAATTCAAACTTACTAATTTTTCAGATTATGGTAACAAAAAAAAATTGCTCAGTTTTTGAAAGGTTCTTTATAAGAGATTCTAATGCCCAGATATAGAACGTCCATATAGTTCGGGGATGTTTCTATGTTCCTTAGTTATGTTTAACATCTTAGATTTATCTAAGTTGTTAAAGTAGAGTAATTCTAGTTACTCAGTCATTTACCACATGCCAAATTATGAAATGTTGGTACATAAAAAGATAGTGAATAAATCATACAGTAGCTTTTATAGCATGAGAAAGCAAATAGATGTCTGAATTCAAAATCTGTAGATTAATTTTAGCAGTATTAGAAAATTGGAAAAATTTCAGCACCAGTTTAGGCTGAAAACATACACATGTACTTATAGCATATATATGCATGTTGGTCCTTGGCAAATCTGAGTTCCTATTGATTCCCTCCCTATCCGATAAATAAGTGTGAATTCTGTATCCTGTATTCAAAACGAATTTAAGACATCCGTGTTCAACGCATGCAATAAAAAAAGTAATAGCTCCTTTTAATGTAAAACAAGATTGGAGATGCACCATCCCAATAAAAATAATGTAAATTGATAAATCCTGACTACATTTTATGATATGAGTGGCTTAATGAATGCAGTCATCTATAAACAACACTAATTTGATGTGATTTATAGCTTCATTATGTTGGCAGTTGAGAAGTGCAGCATGCACTTACTGTGATAGATAAAAGGAAAAAGCAATATAAGTTTAATTATCATTTATGATAAAAGTTTCTTGCAACATGGTTTTGTTTCTTCAGGCGGGTGTGGGTTAGCCACATCCGTGACCTCCTGCGCTTTAAATTTAAATTATTGGAAACTACTTTTATCACTCCCCCTTTTTAAATTATTATACAGGCTCGATTTAATATTTT
>JANHFO010002633.1:100396-116207 GCA_032468095.1 Pareas carinatus
CTGTACACCGCCCTGGGTCCCTTCGGGGAGAAGGGCGGTATAGAAGTTTTAATAAATAAATAAATAAATAAATAAAATTGGGCTGAAACAATGTTTTCAAATTCTGGGAATTGAAGTCTACACATTTTAAAATTATTAACATTGAAATACATTGGACTAAAACCTTGGAGAACCACTGACTTTGGATGAACTGACTAGACCAGCAGTCCTCAAACATTTCGACTCCATGGACTGGCAGCAGTAGGGGGGGATGGACGGAATGGATTCATGCACACAACCTAATCCTGCGCATGCACAGATGAAGCGTTGCATGCTCACCTGACACTTGCACAGACTGGTTCCCAATGGGCCACAGACTGAGGATTGGGGACCCCTGATCTAGACCATCAAAGAAGTCCCATCAAAATATTTCAGTCTCACATAATGATAAGAAATAAGTAGATGCAGATGCATTCTGTGTCCTGTTTGGAAGGATCCTGGATATAGGTTCTCGGAGTTTTATGCTTAATTCTGTAAACCACCTAGAATCCTGTTGATTTCTAGCAGTTTGTATAAGTAAGTGAAAACTGTAAATAAATGCTACAGACTTTAAGGATATAATAAGGGCTCAGGCAATAATATAAATGGGTCAGTGACAATAGTGATAGCTTCTCGTAGTAGTTATTTTTATTGAGGTTTTTAATTGGTTTAATAAATAAAAAATATTTTTCCCTTAATAAGAAAGATGAAAATAAAATATGTAATAGTGGTGAAGAAAATATATTTTTTAAAAAAACCAAAACAAAGAGGGGGAAAGAGAAAAAAAATCACATAAAAACCATTTGTGTTGTTTCTAATAATTAAAAGTTCATTAAGGAAAGTAGCTAGATAAGAACTTGAGAGGGTGAAGGACAGGAAGGAAAGGGAAAAAGGAGAGAGAAAAAAAGGAAGTAAATAGATGAGAGAAGATAAAGAAAAAAGGAAGCAAAGAATTGCAAGAAATTCTAAGAAACCTATAATAAAAAACTCTCTACAAAGCAAGCACAATCAAAATATTTGGACTACTTTTCCAAATTTCAATTTTATATTTGTATGGAGTAAAGGGTTTTATGAAGGAAAAAAAACTTAAGAAAGTAAAATGAAGGTGATAACTTGGAAATGGTTAAAATTTAATACTTTATGTATGCATCTTAGATCAATGGGAAAGGTATACTGTGGGGGGGGGGAAAGGTAGATAATATGGAAAAGGTAAGAGGAAAAATTATAGGAAAAGAAAATTTCAGGTATCCCCTATAAACGGTAATTAAAATAAGAGATAAAATTGGAAAAATATACTAAATTATGACTGGCCATAGAAGAAGGATAGAATGGAATGAAGATGAAGGAAAGTAAGAAGAAAGAAGAAGAGAAAGGGAAGATTTAGAAAGGAAGGAAGAGAAGAAGAGGGAAAGATGAGAGAAGAGGAAGGAAACAACAAGAAAATGGAGTATAGAAAGATGGAGGAAGAGAAGAAGAAGGAAAGAAGAATGAGAAGGTGGTAAAAAGAAGGTGAAGAGATGAGAAGGTAAGGGGAAAGATTAAGAAGATGGAAGGGAAGGAAGATAAAGTATGAAGAAAGATGGCTGAAGAGGTATAGGAATAAAGAGGAAGATAGAAGGGAGTAAGGCTTAGGTTTAGGTCTAGTTAATAGAATTAAGTTTAGAGTAGAGATAGGGAAAAATATAGGGTTAAGAGTAGACTTAGGGAAAAGGTTAGGGAGAGGGTGTTTAGAGTTAGGAATAGAGTGTAGGGCTAGCGTTAGGGTGAGGACTAGGGATAGGATAAGGGTTAGTGATAAGGATTAAGTTTAAGGAATGAAAAGAAAGTCAAAGAGCAGAGGAAGGAATGAAGAAAGAAAGATGGGGGGAAGAGAAAGAAAGAAAGTAAAAAGGATGGGGAAAAAGGATATAATTAAAGGGCTGGGAAGAATTTTGGACCCTAACCCCACTTTTCTGAATACACTCTCCTTGAAGAGGTAGATTTTTTTTTGGGTTGGAGATGCAATTTGTTTAAAAACTGCCTTCTCCTTTCTTTTTGAAAAATTAATGTTTAGTAGATATGTTAAAATATTTATGTTAAAGACTCTCAAACTCCTATCTATTCACTAAATGATGAGATTCTCTCTCTTGATCACTGTTGTATGTTTGTGTGATTGTCTATTTGTGTATTTGTTTGCCTGAAATACAAATTTACTACAAAAAAATACTCTTGCGTCTCATAAATGTCTTAATGATTTTATCTGCATTTTTATGAAGAAACTTTAAATATACACTCACTAATAAATATAAAAGTCAGAAAAAGTAAAACTTCATAGGCATCCATAATTTAGATGTTTTAAGAATTAAGGGGGGGTATTCATTCCCATAAAACAGTTTTTAATGTCTTATCAATCTGCTTGAAATAAATAAAATGTATTAGCATACGGTTATTTTTAAATAGATTGGTAAATTTTGAAATAATACTATTTTTATAATTATTTTCCCCTATAGATGGATTTTAATCATCATCTATTGATTTTTCAGATTATTATTATTTTAAAAAGAGCAGCAGTCCTTTTTACAAATAAGCATTAGTCTTCAAGGTAACACTTAAAACAAGTTTCAGAAGAATTATATTGCTTAAATAATACTAAACAAAAAAGTGAAAAAGGCTCATGGTTTAAATGACAGATTTCAATGTCATTTTTCCACTGTGCAAAAATAGAAAGCCTGCACTAAAGTAGACAGTCTATGAAATATATAAAAATATTTAATGTTCATCAGATTTATGATGAAAACTTTCAATAACTGTAAGAAATATAGGACAGCAAATGAGCTAGAAAAAATAACATCAGATACCTGTACAATAAGCACAGGAGGCCTCATTGCTGTGTGCTCTTCCCACTTTTCTTCTCCCAATATACTAATGACTGCATCTTGAAGGACCCCTCTGTCAAAATACTAAAATTTGCAGATGATACAACAGTTATTGGCCTAATTCGAGACAATGATGAATCTGCCTACAGATGGGAAATTGAACAATTAGCCTTGTGGCTGGCCAGAACAATCTTGAACTGAACTCACTCAAAATTGTAGAAATGATTTTAGGAGAAACCTTTCTATCATATCATCTCTCACAATATTAAACAATACAGTATCAATAATAGAGACATTCAAATTTCTAGGTTCTATAATATCCCAAGATCTAAAATGGACAGCTAACATAAAAAATGTCATTAAAAAAGCACAACAAAGAATGTTCTTTCTGAGACAAATCAGAAAGCTCAGACTGCCCAAGGAACTGCTGACACAGTTCTACAAAGGAATCATCCGTAATCTGCACTTCAATAACTGTTTGGTTTGACACTACAACCAAACAAGATAACACAGACTTCAAAGAATAATTAGAACTGCAGAAAAAATAATTGCTACAAAACTTCCCTCCATTGAAGACCTGTACATCGAACGAGCCGAAAAGAAAGTAGTGAAAATAACTATAGACCCCTCACACCCTGGACATAATCTGTTTTAACTTCTTCCCCTCAGACGCCACTACGGGGCATTGCAAACCAAAACTACTAGACACAAGGCTAGTTTCTTCCCTCATGTCATCAACCTGCTAAATAACTAACTTACACAACACTGTTAAATTATGTAGTAGGAATATATCATTATTACCATCTCACCTTTCCTATTACCTATTATCTATCCTCTTAATTGTATAACAATTAACTTGTTGCTTACATCTTACAAGTATAAAATAGTTGCTCATTTAGTACCCCTATTTTGACTTGTAGATTATTAGTATCCTACAACTGTTCTAAACTTATCACAAAAATGTATCGTATCACAAAAAATTATTGTATGGCATGAGGAAGGTGTTTTGTGACATAATGAAATGTGTTTTGTGATATGATGGTTTTACTTTACAACATGACATGATGAATGTACTTTATTGTGATTGTATTCATGATTAAGATCGCGGTTTGTCAATTGCAGCTTATATGTACATGACAAGATGAGTGTGCTTTATGATTATGAATGTATCTTATGCTTATATGTACATGACAAGATTAATGTACTTTATGAATGTATCTTATGATAGTAATCACAGTTTGTTTATTGTATGTATGTAGGCATGTACACCGGAGACAAATTCCTTGTGTGTCCAGACACACTTGGCCAATAAATCTGATTCTGAAGTAAATGAGTTGTGTGAAGATGGCAGCAGGACTATGGAGGAAATAGTGTAGAAAAGGCTGTCTCACAGCCTGTCATAGTTCACAAAGACAAAAGCCCGAAACTCATCTCCCCTACTACTGGTTGAAAATTATAGGAAATAACTACCTGTAGGTAAAGTCTGATTAATGATCTCCTCTTAGACCCTGTTGCTATTTACGGTGCTCTTCAATCTCCTCTCCAGAAAGAGGTGCGCAGCATGGAAAAGATTTATTTTACTTGCTGTTCCAGACATTGGGGGGGGGGGGATTTTTCATATCTATATCCTTGAATAATAATGAAAATAGTAAATAGTTATCAGGAACTAACTCATGTCATTTTCTCCAAGTGTTAGGGAGATTTTTCTAAGCTCTTATACAATGTTTTAAGTAGAACACAACTCATAAATATTTGCTCTTTATGTGGAATCACACGATCTACAACAGTTTGCTTTACTATGTTTTAAATAAATAGAAAGAAAAATATTGTTTATCTTATATTTACTTACCAGCATATAAGAAATCACCTAAAAACTATTACAGTACTTGTGTGTTTTATAAAATTCTGTTATCAGGTTAATATCTTAGATAAAAGGAGCCTAGGTATTAATATATTACCTTCTCATCATATTTAATCATGCAGAAAAAAATACAGTCATAATTTGTTATCATCTCATTCCAATAATCATAAATACAGTATGTTCATTTCTACCTGCATTCATGCAATGAACAAGTCTTAGCGCGGGTACCAAGAGCTAGTTTTATATATTTGTGACTTGGTAGCAGTGGTCTTGGTGATTTCTTGATTGAGCTGTACACTGTTAGCTTGTTTGTCTGAGTTTATAGTTCCTTGATTGGAGTATTATTTGCTTCTTGGTTGTTGGTCTAATGTTAATCTTGATGATAATCTCTACTTATCTGGATATTGATTACTGATGAGGTGTTTTGGTCTTTTTGTTTCCGTTTTGGCTTTCGGAGTGTCTATTTTGAATGGTATTTGGATGCTGATTATTCCTATATGCCTGTTGATTGTGTCTTTTGAAGCTAGACCAAGCCAAGTTCAAAAATACTAGAGAATTCCTGAAAGCCTGGTACTCAGACAAATCAGCCATCAATAATAAATTGGCCCTTACTTCTGGTTTTCAGAAAAAAGCTCATTGGATTTGTTTAACGGCCATGCAGTTTGTTTAGTGCCTGCCACAAAAAAGTAAAATTGAGCATGGTCACATGATGACATACTTAACAACCTGCATGATTTACAACCATCATTCCAGGCTCAATTATAGTAGTAAGTCAAGGACTATCTATATTTATATAAGCATAATTTCAATTATAATTTTAAAGAAGGGCTCTTAAACCTAATCAAGGAAGAGACAAATAATTATCCTTAAAAATTCATCAAACATCATCTAATAGAAGGTCAAAAAGGAGAATGAATTCTTGAGATTGTCTCAATGAGCAAACATTGTCTCCCAATGAAACTAGTTGTTAATTCATAAACTGAAAAGCAAGCAAATATATTTATATTTGTAATTCTTCCAATCGCTTTAAAGTTCAATTCTATCAGGGTACATTAAGACCAAATGTTATAGGAGGAAAATAGTTTGCAATCATAACATTAAAATGTTAGACCAAGAGGAAAAAAATTCTGAATAATAGTAGCAACTACTATAAAAATGGCATTTGGATGCAATCCTTAAAGACTGCATTACCTGGGTATTTTGAGAGTTGTCACCTCCACACATCTGAGTGTGCCAAACAAGGAATATTTATAGTATTTAAAGTAAGCTATAAGTTGAACTCCAAAGACATTCTGATGCAAGAGGATTCAGACACAGGCTAAAGAATTTTAAATGTAATCTGCATTTGCATAAAATATTTTAATCCCTTCTCACTCCACACAAAACCCCACCTAAAAATAAAAAACAAAGCCCCACAGTAAATTGTGAATTCTGATACCCTGTGCTTTAAGTCAGGGGTCTCCAAACAGGGGCATTCTGGGAGTTGAAGCCTACAAGTCTTAAAGGGGCCAAGGTTGGAGACCCTTGTTTTAAGTGATTAAGGTATCACTACATGTTGAATTAGAGATTATTGAGTTATAGATAATCAATGCTTTTTGGCAAAGATGTTTACAGAATTCAAGGATTTTAGATACCATCCCCTGCTTCAATAAGCAACACAGAGATTTTTTATTCCATAGCATATTGTTAACTAATTGCATCTGGCAGAAACTATTCAATTGCCACCAATATGGCAGTCTAATGTCGATCATGAAAATAGAATCCATTTACAGAACTTGATTTGAGATTATTTATAATTTTCTCTACAAATATTAACTTTTTTATTTTCTTTTTATTGGTTTTCAATTAGCTATACAATTTATAGAACGGAAAAAAATATTAATTTTTAATGCAATATAATCAAATGTTTCATTGTCTATTGCATGAGAATGAAATGCTTTTAACCCTGCCCAAAACCTCTTCAAATTAAAGTCATCGGTTTTTAATTAAAGTTTTACAAAACATAGTAAATTAAAAACATTAATTGTATGTCACTAGATTCAGCTTTTATCTACCCAAAATACTTCCACTATTAATCCATTTTCATACTCAGACTTTTGACCTGATTTCTAAAAAAAACCCTGAAGTCTTCTATTTTTCCACACAAAGCATATAACAATATTCTTGCATTTAGTGCTAAGAGAAAATACCATTCCTCAAGAGCCAAATTTGGCCCTTACATGAAATACATAGTCTATCATAGCAATGAAAGTATGCTTGCAATGCAATATTTAAAATTATTAAAAAAACCAAATTAACAAATTAATATTAATTAAGAGTCTTAAAACAATGTCTTGAATCAAAACAAAAATTTTCAGTACCAGGTAACAACTTGGTATTGGCATAAGAAAAGTAGGAAAAGTAGTTTTTTAAAACCAGACTGTAACAGTTACAATGCATGCAATCTGGCCTAAAACCAAAACTATTCAAAGTAATTTCATTTTCTATTTCTGTTCAGCACTGGGAACACACACAAATAATTTGTAAACAATAGTGCCATTATAAGATGATTTGCTGTGACCTACATGTTTTCTTCTTTTTTAATAAATTGATTTTTGGAAAACCTTTTGGCTATGTAAACAAAGGCAATCCTAAATCTTAGGGTTTGTATTCTTGCAAATCCAATTTACAAGGGATGGTCAGAAGGAGCCCCAGCAGAGTTCCATAGGACATAATTTCTAGTTATTTATATATGTCACTAATATATGAAATATTTTAGCCTAATGCTTGAAATTGAGTAACTAATATATTCCCTTGATTGAAATTTTCCAGTTTTATACACATTCAACTTTGCAAAAGACATTTTAGCTCTGTTGAAAGAATAAGCTTTTTTATTTACTATCATCCTGTTTCATTTACAAAATTTTTGTAATTTGTCCAACCAATGACATTACTGTCCATCTGTACAGTACCTTTCATAAATTTTACAAATGCTTCTTCTTTTTCCTACAAAAAATATATTAAAAAGGGGGGAAGGAAATAGGTATAGCAATGAATCTTGACTGGCAATATTTGGAACCCAGGTAAAGAGATGAGATCAGGCCACAAAAGTTCCTGTTCCTCTTGTATTCTGCAGATAGAAACAGAATCTGCATAATCCAGTCCACAACTTTTTACTTTAGACACTGTCACTCCTGCCAAAATGTACCCTCATTAAATTCTCTGTAGGATAAAAAGCTAGATGTGGTCAAACAGGAGATGACTAGACTGAACATCGACATACTGGAGATCTGTGAGTTAAAGTGGCCCGGAATGGGTGAATTCAACTCAGATGAACAACAAAGCTAGCGGAAGAGATGGTATTCCAACAAGGTTATTGAAAAACTTAAAAGATGATGCTGTTAAAGTGCTTCATCTCATATGCCAACAAATCTGGAAAACCCAACAATGGCCACAGAATTGGAAACGGTCAGTTTACATTCCAATCCCAAAGAAGGGCAACGCCAGAGTGTTCAAATTACTACACAACTGCGCTTATCTCACATACTACAGTCTAGGCTTCAACAGTATGTGAACTGCGAACTACCAGATGTACAAACTGGGTTTCGACAAGGCAGAGGAACTAGAGATTAAATTGACAAGCAAGGGAGTTTCAGAAAAATGTCTACTTCTGCTTCATTGACTATACTAAAGCCTTTGAATGTGTGGATCACAAGTCCTCGAAGGAATGGGAGTACCAGACCACCTTAACCTACTCCTGAGGAACCTGTATGCAAGCCAAGAAGCAATAGTTAGAACTGGACATGGAGCAACTGACTGGTTCAAAATGTGGAAAGGAGTATGGCAAACCTAGACTTGATGAGGGTGAAAGAGGAGAATGCAAAAGTTGGACTGAAGTTCAACATTAAAAAAACTAACATCATGACATCTTGCCCAATCCCTCCCTGGAAAGTAAGAGAGGAAGAAATAGGAGCAGTGATAGACTTAATTTTCTTGGGATCCAAAATTACTGCAGATAGTGACTGTAGCAGGAAATTAAAAGACGCTTGCTCCTCGGGAGGAAAGCTATAGCAAATCTAGACTGCATATCAAAAAGCAAAGACATTATTTTGTCAACAAAGATCCATATAGTAAAAGCCAGGATTTTCCCAGTTGCAATGTACGGCTGTGAGAGTTGAGCTATAAGGAAAGCTGTCGAAGAATCAATGTCTTTGAGTTGTGTTGCTGGAGAAGACTCTTGAGAGTCCCCTGGACTGCAAGGCGATCAAATCAGTCACTCCAGGAAGAAAACTACCCTGACTCTTCATTAGAAGGACAAATGATGAAGCTGAGACTCAGATATTTTGGCCACCCAATGAGAAGAGAGGACTCATTTGATGCTGGAAAAGATGGGAGGCCAAAGGAGAAGGGGGTGGCAGAGAATCAGATTGTTGAAATGTGTCACTGATGCAACAGGCATGCGTTTGGGCAGACTGAGGGAGGCTGTGAGGGACAGAGAGGCCTGGTGGGCTATGTTCCATGGGGTCACAAGGAGTCGGACACAACTTAGCGACTGGACAACAACAACAAAGAATAAACAGAATCATAATTCTTGCAACAGACATGGAGACAAACCACCACTCCTTTTCAATAAAGCTTTTCCTTGTTGAACATCTATATTGAGAACGGACAGACACTAAAGTGGGCATCCAAAATGGGCATCTATAATCTTCTCCAGTAGTTTTTTTAAAACAGCAGCACTTCTACTTTAATTTGGAGCTGCCTCCTCAAAAGAATCTTTCTATACCTATGCTGTAATGTACAAAGGGATTTGGGGACTCTAGCTGCAAACATTTAAGATATTTGTGTCAGATAGCAGTAGAGTAGAAAGGAATAACTAGTAAAATGGAACTTCAGACCACAATAGCTCAGTAATTAAAAAGGTATAAAGAAATGCATATATGAGCAAAAACCTGGAGAAAAGACCTACTGTTGGTACAAATAATTCTCATGCATAAAAAATAAAACTGAATAAAGTTAAAACTTATTTCTGCATTAAAATGCTTTGAATTAATATCAAAAAGAGAATATGGGAGAAATTTAATAAAGGGCATGATCTGCTGAAGCCATATGTCATCGAACTCAAGTATTCCTATGAAACTGATAAAAGAGAATATTTGTAGCTCAAGATTGAAATGAGGAGTCTTTGGTGCTCCCTAGGCTTTGGTTTTGGTTTTTTTTTGCAGACATTTCATTACTCAAACTAGGTAACATCATGTTGTTAACTAGTTTAGATAGTGAAACATCTGCAAAAAACAAGTTCAGAGAGTGCCAAGGACCCCTTGTATGAAACCATCATTATGAGGATCAAGTCTCTAAAGAGTAGACATCTCAAAGATTACACATGTGGCTTATATATAGTAATTTCTGTTGCATATTTTTGCTGCACATAATTCTTCAAATCTTTTATAATTGTGCAAGCAGAAACATCTTGAATAAATGTGTATCAATAAAGTCTAGGTGGTTTTTAATTGAGTTTAGGTCTAATTGGGATTCAGTTTTATTTATTTAAAGAAAGACTCAGTCACTATTCTTATTTTCATTATTTTGAAAATCCAGTTGTTCACTATAAACATTGGAGCCAGGTGACAAATAAATGTAAATAAATAAAACATCACCAACGTCCATAGATTATGAGCATTCTTGGTATTAAAGAATTCTGATGTTGGATTTCTGCATTTTGATGTTAAATACTAGCTTACTCATATTAATTAATTACATTCCTCAGAAACTTTGGCTCAAAGTTTTAATGTTGTCAGCGTCTTGTTATGAAAAGTAGTAGTTCCAGCTGATAAAAAGTTGGTGACATTAAGAATACAATGTTTGGATTGCTCATATTTTATCTCCATGAACTGATCTTTGTTACCTTCTAGTTATAACCTAATAGGGACTTCTCAAAATAGTAATTTATAATTGTAGCTGATTAAGAGCAGCCACACTGCTAATAAACAGGCATAGAAATCTTAAACTGTCCGATCCAGAGCTTTAAGTTGAAAGTGTGAAAAGTTAGAAATCACCTTTCTAACAGTGTATATGAAGGCAAAACAGCCATAGGAATAACAGTAATGGGGTGGGGGTTGGGTTGCACTGACTAGGCTGTTTTCTACATAATGGTCAAGTTAACTATCAAGCAATTGCTCATAATTCAAGGCATTTTTCAAAAATGTGTGGATATCCTCAAAACTAAACATTAATTGTCCAGTTCCATGGATAGTTTTTACTGTGGTAATTTTTATCTAGTCTTGGGTACTTGTTGCATGCTTAGAAGTGGAAGCACCTTGATTTCACGCAAGACAAACCAAATTCCTGGTGATTCTCATCTAATATGCATAATTTATTCTCGAGCTGCCCTATTCTTTGTTGGCATACTGTGCTGCTTTGTAAGAATTTTAACATACAGTATAGTAATTGTTTTCTTCCCTTATAATAGAAAATGCTATTTAGTGTATGTAAACCACAACTATTTTCAAGATTCACCTGTTAGTAAAATTCTTTGCATTTCTCCTTCTCTGGAAGAAATAATGATATGCATTCATACTTTATTTCTTTGTTATTTCTAAGAGTACAAATCTTTGTCTATTCATGAAAAGTATGTGTTAGTATATCTCCCATATCTATTATTTTTCTTTTCATGTTCTGTATTTTAACCATACTCTGATTCCTTCATCTGTGTAGCTGTCCAACTCTTACAGCACCACCTTCCCCTCCATATTTGATAAATCTTTTCACCCTGTCTTCATATTTTCGGTAATTAGGCCAAGATATTTAAAATTAATGCATGAGGCCACATGTTAGGGAGATAAGTTGGTTGATAAAGTCATTTGTTTCTTTATAAGAGAGAATTATTGTTTCCCCCACTTTTTCATTTGCCTATGTGCGCAAAATAAACTTGTTAATGTGTTTCAGTGTTCAAATTTTCCTGAGCTAATTCTTTCCCCAGTTTCTGAAAACAACAGCATTCAACAAGCAGCATACCTACACTCCAGCACCTGCACACTTCATCGCTTCCCATTCGTTTGACTTATTTTCATTCAAAAATAGCCTGCTAAAAATCGAAGACCTGGATTTTATTCTTTTTTTTATATTCATGGCAGTGGTCCCATACACATTCTTTAAAAATAAAATAAAGAGAAGCTAAGCCACATATGAGGCATACAAGTCTCTCCATATGCTCAGGAAAAATACAAAAGGAAATGGGAGCAAAAGGTAAAATAATGGTTCCTAAACTGCTTGACCAAATTACCCATTTTCCGGGTCTAGAATAATGTCATTATCCCCCTCACCTCAGCAAAGAAAGACATTGTTTTATATAAGCATCTTGGCAGCAGTCCCAAATTGGATCCTCAACTTTCAAACAAGCAGTAACAAATTGCTCCATTATCCTCAGGATATGCCCAAATTATCCCCAGTTTAAGAACCACTGGCTTAGAGGAGACAACAGGAAACATTCTCAGTATTCTGATGCATAGCAGATATAACTTTGGGTCAATCATGCCTACCATAGCAACTATTTTGAAAAAAAAGTAGTTTCCAACTTGTTAATTGCCCATGGGCATCAAAAAGGTATCTGTTCAGAAAGGAGTTCTTAATTGTTATCATCTGCCTCTGTTTTGAAAGTATGAAAACCAAATCAAAATTCACAGCTTTGGTATGTACAAAGAAAATCCACAGACCCATCTATTCAATTGGGGTTTGCAATGAAATGGTTTGGTCCGGTTTCATTTATATTGAGCAGGATTACTTCTCAATCCTTCTCTTTCTTAACATGGCATATCATATGAAACCATGGCAGACTCCACATATTGTACCAAGCTGGTGTTTGCCAAACATAGTACAATGGTTTGGTTTACATGCAAGATTAGACCACAGATTAGCTCTGCAGAACCAATGATTCAAACACGCATTTGCTGCTTGTTGAAACTCTATCATCTAAAGCTGAAAGCAAAATAACTGATTTTCAGTAATGCGTTTTTTCTTAATTTTAAAAAGGAATTATAGGAATGGAAGCAGAAGAATTCTAAAAGCCAAGCCAGTTCTATTTCCGCCTCTAAAAAACCCCAAGTCACATGAAATTATTATGTGTTCTAGGCATTTTTCTTTTTCTTTTTTTGTATTGGAGAAGATTAAAGATGGGAGCAGTTATTTACTTCCTAAGGCCCTCCATTTCCTTTAACCCAGCCATAAAATTTAAAAAAAAGAAAAGAAAAAGCAAGGTGGATCCTATGTTGACTTAATCACAATCTAGTCTAGTCTTCAGAAAAATGAGGAGCTTAGGCTGAGATACTGACCCCTCAGTGATTACCCATCTATGTTATAAACTATAATCATCTACAAAGCTGGGTAATCATACTAAGTCAAAATCAAATAATATGACTTTATATCATGTATGAAACTAGCTCATGACTTGCTTTGTAAAGCTGAATAATAGTTTACCATTCTAGCTGAACTGTGCCCCAGTATCATGTTCTTATTACAATATCATTCTAAATATACAGCAAAGCATAAATAGAAAAATTACTGGCTATACATGACATTGTTTCAATATATCTATTATTAAAATTGTCAGCATAATTTGCCTCAGTCCTAAAGTTCTTTCAGAAACAGCTCAATTATTATAATTTTTAAATTATAAAATACTATATCACACAATAGCTGAATCACTCTGAAATCTACACTACTGGTCTCTCTGTTTTTCAATTAGCGATTTTTTGAAATGGAAATATCCCAGATTTTTTTACCTGTTTTCATTGTTATGAAGTAATGAAGGCCACAACTTTACCGTCTATCTCTCTTATATTTCCATCTTTTTATTTGGTCTAAGGGGCAATTCAGTGATGTCCCTGTCTATATAGATCTCTATTACAGATAGACTAAGTTTGCTGTTTCCTCCAGTAGCTGCTATCACATGTCTGATAAAACCTATTTTGTATTATGTAAAATAATAAAGGCTCTATTGGATCCAGTAGATCTTCCTGTGCTCATCTTTAATATTCCATTTCAAAGACAAGGAACTCTTATCTCCATACCTGAATATATAGTATGGAAAACCAAACAAACCAAATATAGTTTTGGGAACAAAGAGCAAGCAAGACATGCTGAAAATGAGAACATGTGGGTGCTATTATATTCTCTTTTTGAAACACTTTAAAATAAGTCTATCTAGTATTAAGTATTATTCTTATTTGAAAATGCTTCAAAAAGAAAATACAGCACAGCAAGAAAAAAAGTAGTAGCAATAGAAGATATTCCTAAACTATTCTTTCTTAAAAGCATTCTGTTTTTTAAAAAAGCAAATGCATACCATGAGAAATAAAAGAACATAATACAGCTTAAAAAATACTTTAACCAAAATGTGGTAAAATGCACTGTTTATTTTTCTGCAATATTTATTATGCAAAGTTGTATATTATTAAAATATTTTCTTGTTTACATATGCTTTAATAATCAAATTAAAGAACCTTAAATCTATGAATATAAGAAAACAAAAATGTACAATTACTTTGTTCAAATCAAAAAATGAACCAGAGATGAAATTAAAATAATCTTTATTCTGAAAAACTGTGAATGCAAATTTAAATTCAAAGAAAATGTTACTACTGGTAAAATGTCAGATATTAAAAACCCATTTCTGTGGTATTCTGCTATCTTTTCAAATGATTATTTCACAAAGTTTAGCAGGAGGAGATCTATGGACCCATAAATCTACACTTGACCCTTGTCTCCCTCTTCCTTCATCGTTTACAAACCATGTCACTCCCTGTCCAAAACCCACTCCTGGGACCTCAGCAATTGAAACACAAAGCAGCAGCTGTTTGGCAACATTTCTAACCCTAAACAGCAAATGCAATCAGATTTCATTTCACTAAATATTCAGGCCTCTTTCAGTGCAGTGCGAGAAACAATAGCCACTATTTTATTAGAGAAATTCATTGGGGATGGGGCAAAGACAATTAGATCCAAATTCATTGGTTCAACTTTTTTTACTATAGAAACATAACCATGGAAATATACAATATAATTATGTACCGTAAATTAGTTGATTAAATAGACACATTCATCTGTTTTCAGTAAAAGCTATGCAATTTTCTTATTTTAAAGTTACCTCTCAGATTTCTTTTCTGTCCTCATTCTATGCTGTTTCTCAGCATAGAAGACTTATTCTTGGGAAATGCATGCAGATACTTCGGATCAAATTTGGGGCTGCTACATCAAAAGGCAGATGCTGTGGAAGACCAGCTAGGTTCACCTCCTTTCCTTCTCCAAATCCTTTAGCCAAAATGCAACTCCACAGCAATGCCTGCCCAAGGAGGAATCTTCAGAGAAACAGGCAGTTTGGAGGTTTCCAAAGCATCCTTTTGAAAACTAAGCTTGCACCCAGACCCATCCTATGGCAAAATGGATGCTTCACAATTCACAACAATCTTAGCCTCCTCCTCCTCCTCCTCCTCCTCCTCCCAAACCAAATCCGATGAAGATGAGTCTGAATTACAGTTGGGCAAGGCCTGCCTCCACTATGGGTTTCATCCAGCCCCACACAATTGCAGGCCAGTTTTTGCCTTCTCATCTTCGGGGTCTCTACCGAGCATCCTCCGAAGAGGAGACGGGCATCTCTGGGCCGGAGCCGGAATGCTCAGTCCGCCCTGAGCTTCAGCAACCTGTCACCCGCGGGCCACCCGCCGCTCCGCGCTGCAAGGTCTGCCCGGTTCGGCCCCAGGTCCCTGCCCGGCCTCGCAGCAGGCGAATAAACCTGCGCCTGCCCCGCCTGCCTTAACCTTCGGTTCCCGAGTCCTCCTCCTCCTCCTCCTCCTCCCTTCCCAGCGCCGAGCGTCGGCGAGAGGGGGGGGGACGTTGGGAAGGGAAGGAGAACGGCGGCGGCGGCGCTGCTCCCAGTGCTCTTTCCCAGCTCCCGAGTTTGTCCCCCCATTTGTTTCCGATCCCCAAGCCCCTTACCTCCGCTTCTTCGCCTGGGGCTGTTTTAGCCGCTTCACTGGACCGGGCAGCCTCGCTGGCGGCGGCAGCCTTTTCACCCCTTTCGCAGCTGGAGCAGATGAAGGACCCC
>JANHFO010002635.1:6494-18033 GCA_032468095.1 Pareas carinatus
CGCGAAAATCGCTCCGTGGGGTGCGGGGAACACTCCAGATCGCCCTGCAGTGCGATCCTTCAGCTTTGGAGCATCCCGCGGAGCGATTTTGGGGTACACGGAGGTCGCTCCGCGGAATGCTCCAAAGCCAAAGGATCGCTCTGCAGGCTGAATTGGCACGCTCCCAGCGTCCCGCGCCTTATGGTCCGGAGTGCCTTATGGTCCGAAAAATACGGTAAGTGCTAAAGGAACAAAGTATATTTTCTATGTGCCAACCATTCCTTAACACCTAGTCCAATCTAGAAGAACAACCTTTGAAATAATGAGGATTAATAAAATTCTAAATTCTTATGGTATATTGGCTTCTATTAAAGGATTTCTTGACAGTTTGGAGAATAAATGTGCTCTAGGCTTTCAAAAACCCCAAGGATCCACCATAACAAATATCTTTTTTTCCTGGACAAGTTATTTCTTCAAACTGTTCAAAACACACAGAGCACTGTGTGGTGGAAATAATAGGTAGAGCAGAATCTTCATTGCTTAAAGCTATTATTGTTGGTCTTTATTCACCAGGCGCGAAAGACATGAGGAGGAAAAATGATCTTTGCTTGTGCAAGATTAGATAGATAGAAAGAAAAGTTCTCCACCTCGTTTGTTGTTCACTTGTCTATTACAGTATTACTCCCCTCTGTTCTGAACAAGTCTGGAGGAACATTAGATAATAACGAAGAATTTTTCGGTCTTTAACCTTTGGTTGCTTTAAAGTAGTTATTCAGATTTTTGCAGGTTACAGATGATATCTCAAATTATAACTCCTACCCACACCAAAAAAAACAAAAACTGTTGCCTTGAGATAACATTAAAACCAATATTTTTCTTCTAAACAAAATCTTGCATTATGGATTTAAAATGAAATAGACAAGCTTTGAACTTTAATAGACTATTTCAAATAGAAGGACAAGACAGCTAATGATGTCTTGCATCAAGTGCCTGGATTAAGATTCTTCTGAAGTAAAAGTTCATCTTTTCAATTAACTCAACTCCCGTACAAATAGCAACTTTGCAAAAAAGGTCACACATCACTGCTAAGCGACTGACATCCAAAGACTCGGAAATAAACTCTAAATGAACTAATGGGCAACTTGAGAATTTATTCATTTCTGTCTATCTGCTGACACAACCAAGACAGGAGATTTTCAAATAAGGTTTGACTCACAAAAATATCCAAATAGTAAGAAAACTATGAAACTCAGAATAATATCCTATTACCCAGGTAGCTCAAAGAGAAGGAAGCAATCAGCTAAAACCATGATCTCCTTCATTTATGGTCACTTATGATTGTTCTAGTACTTTACTGTAGGAAATTCTAGACCAATCTGATATGTGGAATATATAAACAACTGTTTAATTCTTGAATTACTACAAATCTTTCTGGAATTTCTGGAATTCTAACTTGAATGACTGGTTAGAAAGACATGTATAAATAAAGCAACATATGAAGAGATCTAGAGGTGATGATTTGATTTTTAATGCTTGCACGTATCATCTTCTACTGAGCATTACAGATATCAATGTAAATATTAAAATGTATTGTTTTTAAGAATGAAAACAAATAATTCCACTTGTTAATTATTTTTAATGTATGGAGATTAAAAAACCTCAATCCTGGACTGGTATCTACATCAAATCAGATTGAATTTTAAATCACATTTGATAGAGATTCTGAAAAATATTGGCATAGCAGAGTTATTTCCAAAAAGGTAACATTCCTTTTTTTCTCCTCATTGAGTATGTATAACATCTGCATCACCTACTACTTAATGACAGATTGGCATTTTCTTCAGATTTCTAAATAAACAGACTGTCACAATTGAACTACACTGTGATATTCCCAATATGATCTAAAAATCATTTTCAACTAAAACTCACACCTCCTGCATTAATAAGAAATGGTAAAGGATCTAGGTTTCTAAAATCTAAATTTTATGTGTTTGACTAAATTTCCCATTTATACAAATGTAGATAGTAGTTTATAAGTACAGTTTCTGTTTTTGGAAGAGCTTCTAGAAGTCAGTATTGATTCTACTCTGAATCACTGATAGACCCTCATAAAACTAATGGATTTTTTCCCCTCAAAGATCATGTAGGCTATGCATAGAGTGCTTCTACTCAGAGCTGGGATTTTATCCTGTATGTTCAAATAAGTAACTAAATGGCTGCCTTTCCAGGGAAGAACATTTTGCTACTTTCTTACTTTTCAACTGCTCAGTTCAGGGATTTCCTTGTCACAGTGTGTTGATTATTAGAAGTTTATTTTAAAGAGCAAGCTAGTCCAAGGGTTGCAGAGAGCAAGGCTGTTATTCTTTTAATTTTATTAAAAGCAGAGACTTAAAAATAAAGTAAAATAATGTTGCGGAATGATTTATAATTATCTATATGCTACTAAAACTTTCCTGTCTTTAATTGGGTAAAATAGTGCATTATAGGGCAACATTATAGGGCAACAAGAATGCATCCAAAATCCTGAGCCAATTACTTCCGTTTGATTGAAGTTTCAAGAATCTTCATACCAATTGTATTTACAAAGTTGTAGACACTGAAGCATTGCTACAGTTAGCCATGGCCACATGATCATGATTTCCAACTACAGTTTTCAGAAACCTATAGGTTGCATACTGAAAGGGGAGATGGGGTGGGATTATTCTGCCCCTTTTTTCCTTATCCCATCTTGTCCCTGTGCCCAATTGACTGATAGCAATGCCCAACAGTAAAGCAGTCATTGGCTGTTTTGGAAACAAGGCCCAAAACTGAAATCTCTTAA
The DNA here is from genome assembly GCA_032468095.1 of Pareas carinatus. Taxonomy (NCBI): domain Eukaryota; kingdom Metazoa; phylum Chordata; class Lepidosauria; order Squamata; family Pareidae; genus Pareas; species Pareas carinatus. The sequence continues at coordinate 9,295 of JANHFO010002635.1, forward strand.
TGACAATGAGCAACAAGAAAAGAATGAGGGAGCAACTGAGATTCCAGCTGGCATGCTAGGTCTAGCTGATGGTGCCCATGATTAGCAGATAAGCCCTTCTTTTCTGAAGCGTGCCTTGGGGATATGCCAGGAGAAGGAGTAGGGCTTCAGCATTCCTAGCAGTCTACAGCTCCCTTTGGTTCCCCCACCAGGAAAGTGACAGACAATTTGTGGATCAGTTGAGGACGAAAAGGAAGAGGTTTCACTGGCTTCTGCTAAGGGTAATAAGAGGAAGGAATATTGCTTTGGCCTATATTATATTTTTAAAGGAGGATGACACACAGCAAGTCATGGATTGTCTAGTTCATTATAGAATTATATATTAAAATTAACAGGGAGGTCAATATTATAAGTCTAGAACATTATCCCAAGAACCACCATCCAACATTCTGAACAACACTTTCCTTTCAGACGTATATTTCAGTCTTGAAATATCCATGTGACTACTACTTATTAATGATGTTATATCTTTCAGGTGTGAATTTTCTTTGACCTTCTATTCCTTTCTGGGAAAAAGAAAAAGTTTCACAGGGAATAAAAACAATCACAAAATTGGAGAAAAGAAAACAGCATATCAGTAAATATATAGAGAGAGATTTCATTGTGGAGCAGAATCAATTATTAAAATTGTTAGGTTGGCAATGTTCTCATAGTATATCTTTTGCAGGAATTGGGATATATTTTCTTAATTCACTACATGGAATTCCTATGGAACAAAAAATGTTAGAGAAGCTCTAGAGCAGTGGTTCCCAAAGGGGGAAGTACCACCCCCTGGGGGGCAGTGGGATGGCTTAGGAGGGTGCTTGGAGGCAAGGGGGTGGCAGGGGGCACTGAGAGGCAGGGGGCGCTGCCCAGAAGCTGTGGATTCACAAGCATCCCTGCATGCAAGGAGCATCCTTGCCCTGCCGCTCTGCCACCACCATTGCCTGCCTGCTAGGGACAGGCCAAAAGGAATCGTGAGTCCAGCTTCCACAGGCTGCCCAGAGAAGCAGACAGGTGCTCGAGAGACCCACCTGAAGCTGGATCGGCTCCCCCAGCCTGTAGAGACAAGCGGATGGCAACAGAGTCCTGCTAGGGAGAGGCTGAAAGGGAGCACGAGTCTGGCCTCCACGGGCTGCCCAGAGCAGCAGCCAGGCGTCCGAGAGACTCATCTGCAGCTGTATAGGAGCCCCCAACCTGCAGGGAGATGCAGCCACCATCAAAAGCAGGCTTTGCATGAGGTCTCATGAGAGGGTTAGGGTTAGGGTTCCAATGGCGTCTGCAGTCCTGGCTTCTCCCAGCCTTTCTCTCTTTTAGGACTGCAAAATTCCACCCTACTCTCTCTCTACCTCTATCTTTCTCTGCATCCTCCCCCCCTCTCCTTCCCTCCACTTGTCTCTCTCTTCCTCCATCTATCTCCCTCTATCTCTCTGTGTTTGTGTCTGTCTTTCTCTGTGTGTGTGTGTATGTCTCTGTCTTCGTGTGTGTGTGTGTGTGTGTGTGTCTATATGTCCGTCATTCTCTCTCTCTCTCCCTCTGTCTCTGTCTCTCTCCTAAGCAGGAAGAAATATACTAAAATGTGTAATACTTAAACTTCAATTATTTTGTAATAATTAGCCTAACTTTAATAATTTTGCTACAATTAAACAACCTTTAAAGACTTTGTTATAATTAAATAAGCATTTATGATTTTATTAGAATTAAATAAGCTTTTTTAATTTTGTTATATTAAATAGGTGCCTTTTATATTAATAAAATGGAAGTTCTCTGATCATTATTTTACAAATGTACCTTTTTAAAAAATTCATATTGGTGAGCCTCGGGATTTCAAATTGTGAATTTGGCGGTGCCCAAGGTAAAAAAGGTTGGCGACTACTGCCTTAGTGGGTCGTGGAAACCTCTATTCCAAATAATGCTATTTATAGGGGGTGGCGGACACTGAGGATGAGTTTGTAGCACCAAGGAGACAGTGGACTGAAAAGTTTTGACAACCACTGCTCTAGAGGATCAAATAGCTAAATTTCCTAAGACAATTGTCAGTGATGCATAGGTCTATGTATATATTTGTGAAAGGTTGTGTATCTGTGCTCAATAAAAAGTCCCAAATCACCAGACTTCCCAACTGCAAAATTGGTTTTGACTTCAGCTGCTCAACAGCAATTGACATGCCATAGAATTTAGCATTTAAAATGCAAAGAAGACTACAGATTAGAAAATAGAGGTGTGCTTTTTCATGGTTGTGTTAGTTACCTTTCACCTAAGCATGACATAGATCATCACATCTAAATAAACTTGAGGAATGAGGCCCTTGATTGTATAAATGGCTTGTTTGTGTTTGTTGGATAATGTGAATTGTCTTTGCTTGCAGAAGATTGTTTTCAGCTAATTCTTTGCAGCTGTTGGGAAATTACAGGCTTTGCTATCCAAGGCCACTCTGGGAAAAGAAAACTAGTTCCATTTAATCACTAATCTTGCTCTGTAATGATCTGAATAAAAAGAGAAAACCACTGTTGGCATCTCAATTCCGCTGTATAGAGCATGTGCCAACCAATCCAGTTGCTCAACCACAGTCAATAATAAAGTGCCAGCCATTTACAGTTCAGATTTCATTATGGTTGTCTATCTGAAACTGGAGCATTTAACTATTGTTAAAAGTATTTGCATTTTTTATTCATAGACAAATGTAAAAAATAGGCAGGCATAATAGCAAATGAACTTAGGCATAAGTGCTTGTACACACATGGCATATATGACATATGTGATAAAGAATATAAAACCAGATGGATTTGTGCATTTAAAGGCAGTGAACAACAAATGTTCTGAAAGCAGATAAGGAATTTACTTCCAGAACAAATCAATCTTCAGGCCACACAATTTGATTGGCAATATTTTGAGGAACTAATGTGGGGGCATAAAGGGTTAAAACACATACTTTTCCCCATTATTTGCTTTCCTTATTTACTTTCAGACAGTAGCATCATGAATTTGTGAATTTATTTATCATATTTAAGAATTTCCCATATGCCTTATAGAGTGACTCTGGGCTGTGTACAATTAAATATTAAAAGCATAAAAATAGTAGGTAAAACTTAAAAGAGGCAAGCAATGTTAAAAATTGATTAAGAGGCAGGGCGAAGGGCTTTCAGTAATTATAGTCCCAGTCTACCATATGATTACACATTCCAGGCTGAACGATTAATTTATAAAGAAGCAAATTTAATACAAAAACACAAATTACACAAACTACAGAAAAGGCAATTGGAAGACTAGATATTCTATTTGACTATATAAATTAATTGATGCAACTATCTGTTTTCATTGCTCTTTAATCGCTAGTTAGTTGACTACTTACCTTTCACTTATGGAAACTGGTGCTTTTGGAATGCTGTAAAAACAGGTGCTAAATTACACTTTCATTGTGAAAGCTATCCAAGTTGCTAGGTTATCACCTCTTAACCAGCTGTAAAATTAAGGTACTTCATTGTTAATGAAGGATTTAAGTTCATAGTAGATAGTAGAAGATATAATGTATCCATAGTAAAGGGTAAATGGTCATAAAAGTATTTCCATGACATATACATCAAAATGTATGGTGAGTGTAACATAATGATGATCCAAAATGGACACCAGTCCACACTCGGCAGATAAAGAATATTTGTTGAAGAAACTTGTAGGTAATGTAATGGTCAATTGCAAATGTAATCAACATAGTCAACTTTGAAAACATTGGCGTCAGATAAAGCTATTAATCCTCTTGATAAAGTATTATAAGTTTAAGATTTATTTTCTTCCTTCCTTTCTGATTTTTATGGCTACTCAACTCCCAAATTATAATTTGAGACACCTAAGAAATGAATAAAAACACAAAACAATTGAGGCATTAAAACAACAGTATAACACAATATAAACAAATCTAAAAGCATATGTTAATTTTCCAGCCAGTTATTAGGTGGGCTTATCTGCCATTTAATCTAATAAAAGAAATTAGAGAAAGTGAAAATAAAGAAACAATTAACAAAACAAAAACCAACAATGTTGGCTCCACTGTAAGGAAATATCTCTTGCTGAATCATCTTGGAAATGTTTGGTTATTCTAGTTTATATTGCAGTACTGAAAATTTTTAACATTTTATAAATGTTCCTCCACTGACATGCCAGATTGTTTAGAAATATGAGACCAATCTATGTTTTTGAGACTTTCAGATAATTTTCTTCTATGAACTTAAAAACCCAGAGCAAGGAAATGCAGTCAAAGCATCACAGGGAAGGGAGTTGTAATCTCAGCTGCCAGTATTTCTTGGCGGTTTGCTAAGGGCATTTATCTCATATCATATCTGAAAATGAAAGGCAATGTATTCATTTTGCTTAGCTTAATTACAATTTATACTCAGCAGCAGAAAATTAGTTTCATGCTAACAATATACTTAATTGTTCTTGCTTTCTCATTTGCTTAACAACATTTAATGCATGGCACCGTAGAAATGTCCCCAGGATAAATGTGGCTAAATGTGAATAGAAAAAATAGTACAATAATGGGGATGTTTTGATCATCTGGGACACCCATTTGCTCAGAGCAGAAATCCATCAATCATCTCTGATAGTCACCACTCAGTCACCTTCTCTCCAATGAGAGAAAGTCTACCAAAATCTAGGCTGTTCCACTATTTATCAGCTTTCTAAATGCCAGGATTTTCCTCTTAATATTCCATCTGAATTTCCTATCTTTTTATTGTTTTCAACAAAGAATATATCTGATTCCCCTTCCACATAATAGTTTTTTAGCTATATCTAGATTACAATTATATCTCCCTCTTAGTCTTCTATTGTTCAAGGTAAATGTGCCCAATCTCTTTAACTATTAGAATTTGGTCGATTTTCAATTTTGAGAGATATTTTTATATTACGATTTTGTACTCTAAGGTATTATTCAATTTTTATTTGATGGCAGCTACATATTTGATTAGCATCTCTTTAATTCCATACTTTTGGACATTTAAAAAGATGTGAATAGATGGAGCAGGAATGAAATTAATGTTGAACCGTTTATGAGCAGTTCCTGATATATTTGTTCAACCAAGGGCAAAACAACTTGAGTGCACCTTTTATATCTTGGCTATCAAGATTTCATAAGAGATCATATCAAACACATTATTAAAGTATTATTAATCAATCAAGGTTGATTATACCCAAGGAATTTTTTTTGTCTATCGAACTAGTCTCATTGTCATTAAAAGACTTAAATTTAATCCAATGCATTCTATTCTACACCAGACGTTTCCTTGTAATTGCTGCAATTTTTCTAAATACTTTCAGAGTTGCTGTTACATCATTTATTCTAGTATCTTTGTTCATTAGGGACTATTTTGTAGTTCAATGGATCTTCATTCTTTTTTGGAAAAGGAACCATATTATTCTCCAGTCTTCCAGCACCTCAATCTCTGGTAGTTCTCAAATATTGTATTTGGAGATTCTGAGATCACTTCTATAATTTCCTTCAATAATCTGGGAGATAATTTGACTCCCTTCAGATATCTGAGTTCATTTAGATAGCAAGGTGGAGTTCTACCTTTATAGCGATTTTTATTTTTTTAAATATTTTTTTTCATAATAATCAGAACAGTACAATTTTCAACATGTTTGAGTATTCAATGTATTCATACAATTTTGGTTTCCATTTCTTCTTTTCTTTCTACAAATTGTTTGTGTAGCAATTGTTAAAATTAAATACATTGTTTTTGAGGTACTGGCTTAGACAGCAAAAACAAATAAATCAAAAAGTTATCTATTTCTCATATTATAAAATTAAAAGTATTTCAGTTTATATTTCAAATTTCAAATTTATACATTGTTTCATAATGAAGCACAAATATTAATATTTTGCTAATTTTTTAATCATATTTTTCATATAATAAGTTCAACAATAGAGACCTTCACAATCTCTGAAGGCATGTCGTTCCACAGGTGAACTGTTCTCACTGTCTGGAAATTTATCTTTAGTTTCAGATTTTTCTTCTCGTTGATGAGTTTCGATCCATTGCTTGCTGTCCTGCTTTCAGGTGCTTTGGAGAATAAATGATATCTTTTATTTGAGAATTAAGATGTTCTCAATAGAATAGAATAGAATAGAATAGAATAGAATAGATGTTGTAGGTTTTCTAGTCTAGCACCCTGCTCAGGCAGGAAACCCTATCACATTTCCAAAAAATGGCTGTCGTATGTCTTTTTAAAAACTTACAGTGTTTGAGCACGCACAACTCTTTAAGGCAAGATGTTCCACTGATTAATTGTTCTCACTTCAAGGAAATTCTTCCTTAGTTCCAGGTTACATCTCTCCTCGATGTGTTTCCATCTGTTGCTTGTTCTCCTGCCTTCAGTAGATTGCACATGTGAACGCGCACTAGCCACTTTCTGGGATCCGCAGGCTCATTCCATCTGAGTTAAGGCACTCGAGAAAGCAACAATGTGGGAGGTGCTTCCCCCTTTCCATGCAGTTATTCCCTGAGTGGGGGCCATTTTGCAGACCGCTGCAGCCAGTTGGGGTCGCAGACGAGGCCTCCACCTGGCGGTGCACCCAATTCTCCAGCAGCTCCTCCCCAAGGCCACATGGAGGCCCTAATTCGAGTTAACAATTGATTTAATTGATTGATTAAATTGATTGAATAATTGTCCTCTTTTAATATCGAACATCTAGTTCTTATATATACTGTATTCCTAAGTATTTTATCTTCTTTACCAATTGTAATTTCATATTCTCTACTAATCTTTCCTTCTGTTTTTCTGTCATATTCTTAACAATAACTTTGGTTTTCTCTTTATTGATTTTTAGTCCTGCCACCTTCTCATATTTTTTTTTCTTTTTACCAATTTGGGTATCATGACTATTGGTTCTTCCACAATAAATACCAGGTCATTTGCAGATGCCTGCAATTTATATATTTCATCTTTAACTTTCAATCCTCTAATATCTACATCATTTGTCACATTTCTATTTAACATTTCTAATGTCAAGATAAATAGTAATGGAGATATCAGACAGCTTTGTCTTATGCCTTTCTTTATTTTAAATTTCTCCATCAGTTCTTCATTAACTATTATCTTGGCTGCTTGTTTATCATATACAGCCTTAATCATGTTTGTAAAGTTCCACCCAAAATTCATCATTTCCAGCTGTTGAAACAAAAACTGCCAGGAAAGATTATCAAACACCTTTTGTGCATCTAGAAAGACCAAAGCTAGTTGTCTCCCTGAAAGCATTTCATAATATTCCAAGACATGCAATATTGTCCTTAAGTTATTCTTGTACTGCCTCTTAGGTAGAAATCCATTTTGATCTTTGTGTATAAAAACTTTCAAAACTGTCTTTAATCTTTTAGCCATTATTGATGCAAAATTTTTATAATCCACATTTAATAAGGAAATTGGGCAGTAGTTCTTGATCTGAGTTAAATCTGTCTCTTCTTTTGGAATTAAAGCAATATTAGCTTCCATTCAAGTTTTTGGTATTTTGGAATCCATCAATAAGTCATTGTAAAGTTCCTTTAATGGTTCAAACCAAATCTCTTGCAATGTTTGATAGACCTCTGCTGATATACCATCTGGTGCCACGGTTTTTTCATTTTTTTGTCGTTTTATCGCTTCTGTTAATTCTATCAATTTTATTTCTTCATTCAGCATTATCCGATGTTCTTCAGAAATTTGTGGTATCTAACTTTTCTCCAAATATTGTTTTATTTTTTCTAAATCTTTCTTTTCTTTATTGTATAGCTTTGCGTAATAGTCTCTTCCTATTTTTATCATATGATCATTTGCATACTCCATTTTTCCTATTTCATCACTCAATTTATATATCCTTCTTTTTTCTCTTTTTTTAAGTCTATGTGATAATCAACATCCTGGTTTATTTGCATTTTCAAAGAAGTTTTGTTTAGCACTTTTTTGTTGTTCCACACTTTATGACTACAACAAATTTAATTCATGTTTGTTTATTTCCATTTGTCTTTTTAAACTGTTTCTTATGTGAATCTTTTTGCAATTTTAATTCCAAATTTTTAATCTCTTTCTTTAAAGTCTTATACTTTTGTTGTCTTTGTCTTTTTTGGCATATATGTAGTAGCTAGTTCTCTGAAAACTGCTTTAGCTGCATTCTACGTGTTTTGCAAAGATGTATCTTCCTTTTTGTTTTCTTTAAAATAACATTTCATCTCATTTCTCGCAAAATCTATAAAGTTTTTCTCTTGTAAAATAGGGTTATCCAGTCTCCATCTCATCTTCTTTTTAGTTCCTTTCAATTTTTCCTTGACAGGGTTATGATCAGCCCATGTATTTACATAAATCTCTACATCCTGCAATATAGTTTTCAATTCTGTAGTCATCCATTTCATATCAATTCTTGACCACGATTGGTGTCTGTTTGAATAAAATATGAATTGTTTTTTAGCTGAACTTATCTCTCTCCATGCGTCTTTTAAGCCTATTTCCTCTATCATATTGAAGAAAGTCTTTGGTAGGGTCATTCTTCCTTTTTCTCTCTTTTTTTACTACTTTTATGGTCCACATTTGCATCTGTTGCTGCATTGAAGTCTCCAACTAAACAAACACTGTTGTAAGTAAGTAAGTAAAAAAAGTAAGTAAAATTTTATTTATACCCGCCCTTCTCCCGAAGGACTCAGGGCGGCTTCCAGGCATATAAAAACATACATACAACATAAGACATTTTAAAAA
>JANHFO010002635.1:58549-71544 GCA_032468095.1 Pareas carinatus
AACAACTCCTCTTTTATCACAATCGCCACACCTCCACCCCTTCCCTGAGCCCGCGGCTGATGGAATACACGGAATCCTGGTGGGCACATATCTGTGAGGGGAACTCTCCCCTCTTGGCCCAACCAGGTCTCCGTAATGCCAACCAGGTCCGCACCTAATGTTGTAGGTTAAAATGTATTTTCCCCCAAAGGCTTCCCAAAGTCCTTTTTTCTTAATCGATGCATTGTTTGCATTTTTATATAGTCCAAAACATTCCAGTAACTGAGTTTTACAAACAAGCATAATCAGTTTCTCTCAAAGAGAGGATAATTAGATATATCATAGCAAAAGAACCTCAAAGAACTTGAGATAATATTTCTCATAATAAAAATGAACGAAAAAGGGGGAAATTCCATCAAAGGTTAAAAAAATAAGATGAGCTTTTAAAAATTAATAGAATGCAAAACTTCTGTGGTGAAAATCCAATGTCAATGTAAGTCAAATCAGATCTGTCAAATTTCTCCTTGGTGCTTGATTGACTGAAAATGATACCTATTCCTTTAAGGAGGAATTAGCCATTGACTGGTGGAGGGAGAAAACTACTCGGTGAGAATGTATTCATGTTATCGAAACTCTTATCATTATGGCCACTCACATGCTTGGGTTTCCTTGGTAAAATGCTGGCTACCAAGGAAACATCAGAGAGATACTGAGACCAGGGAACGATTAATTCCAGCAAACTCTCAATGTGAGTGCAGTCGATCTTACTGGTAACGTGATCAAATAAATGAATGAACTTTGATCTGAAAATGGATTACATTTCTTTCATTATTCAAAATGCAGGAAGTTCTGACAAAATAATTTTCATCATCATTGATTTCCATACAGAGTGAAACACAATAGCAAGATAAAACAGTAAAAAAAGAAGTGCAAAAAATTCATGTTAAAATCCAGCAAGGGGTTAGAATAGCCCCCTCGTATCATTCAACCAGTTGCTTAACATTTAAAAATAAGAATCAAAAAGAAAAAGGAAATTTTGAAACATGTTAAAAGTGAAGCATAAAAGCAAACAGCTGAAAGGAGACTTTCCAACCATTCCTATCAAAAGTTGCAGCCGTTGAGAGTACTGTTCTCAGGGAGGTTCATAGTCATCTGAGAGTCATCTTGGTTCATTCCTAGTTTCTTCCATTCAAATCTGGGGAGCATGCTGTCAAAGATCCTGTTTTTGATGCAAAATCAGCTGTTTGTCGGCAGGAGAATTGTTCCTCCACTCAGTGCATTATTTTCAGACTCCCCAAATGACGCATCATTTTATAAAATTCTCTTTGAGATCGTAATGCAATGTAAATTTCAGCCTTTTTACCATATATTTTTACATTGATCCATCTGTATTTTATACCCAAAATTCTTAGCCTATTTTATCATGCATTCTTTAACCTGTTCATCCAGTTTCAAATTTTAATAGAAGTTTGTACAATGATATGGTCATCATCATTACTCAATTGTATCTAAAATTCTGATTTACTTTTCTCCTGGTATGTTCATGCCTGTGTTACCGTGTTATCATTGCCTTATTATTCTTATAATTCACAATTGCATAATCCTAGCTAATATCATACTTTTGGGGAGTTATTCTTATCTTTTAATCATTCAGTTGCTCAGGTTGGGTAACAGTGGGTTAAAAGAAAAGTCAAAACACATGAAGGAAATAGTAAATACTGATCAAATTAAGGCACAAATATAAACCCTTTTGTTAATACATTGGTATCAATAATGTACACTAGGAGTTCCCCAATTTTGTTGAAGTCTAGTTTCATGAAATGGCATGGATGATTTGTCCCTTAGCTGAAAGTAATAGCATCAGATGCCTCAGTCTATATAGTTTTGAAGGATATTTGTTTTGACATATTTCTGATATTTTTTTCACTTCAGTTCAGTCTTTGTATTTCCATGAATAAACCATAATAATGACTAGAAAAGGTATCCTATCTCTACCAAAGTACCTGCTATTTCCGCCAACGCAAAAGAGTCAAGGCCATTGAGATCTAGCAGGTATTTTAAAGCTCAGTGGCTCATTCATGTGTACTAAGACTATGGGTATACGTAACTCTCATTTTCCTCCAAGGAAAATGAGAGGCAAAAAGAGTCAAGGGGAAAGTGGAGATTCATACCACCATGAATAATGCAACTTGTTAGCCTGGTCACTTTGTGATACAATGAACAAAAACACTTTGGATAATAAGGTCTTGATAAGGTGAACCAGAACCACATTCATGGTTTAGGGATGCTGTGCATAAGGAATCTGATCTCTTAGAAAATAATAATGGAGTCAAATAAAATCAGAGACAGTCTAGGTTTGCATCATAAAAAGATTGCCTAGAGGCATGTATTGAGCTGAAGATTATTTTAATTAGAACTAAAAAGGTTTTGCTTTGTGGAACTCTGGTCTAAAATAAAAGTCTTTTTAAAAAATCCTTATCAGGTTTATCTTATTTTTGTTTATTATTTTCATAATAAATATTAACCTATTGTTTTATTCATCTTTTTAAAAGTTGTAATGTGAGTTTCCCTATGCTGCCTAAGATGCTGCTTTGAGGATCACAAATGTAACAGTTTCTCACTGAATACAGAAAATGGATTTATGCTACAGAAATCAGATACAGATTGATTATTGTCCAGTCCCAGGCCAGATGTGCACACATACACAATTACAAGCAGCGGAATGAAGGGTTGGACCATTTGAGCACTGCTAATCCATTGGAAACTTCCTTGCCAGGAGTTTCCAGTAGACAAAGTACAACTCAGCAGCCAGAAGAATCATTGGGGTACAGTGCAAAGGTTTCAGCATCGTGAATAGTCAATCCATTTTCAAAGAAACTGTTTCAAAGTTTTGAAAGACAGGAGTGGTTGTTCAGAAGTGATAACATACAGGAGTTCAGGGCATAACTTGAGAGAGTTTCCAGTAAGCAGAATAATTCTTCTCAATGAGGGATTTCTTGTTAATGGTGAATATAAAATAAAGCTCCCACTGGGTCCAAGCCCTAGTTCCTTCTTGCTTCTTCTCTTTTGCTCTTTGCTTAGTCCTACATGTCTTAGGGCTGGGATAAAATGCCCAATTGTCATGTTCTACTGCTTTCAGCTTCTTGAAATTCTCTGTAGTCAAATAACCCCATGTTTCCCGCTGTGGATGTTTGAGGTAGGTTGTTGTTCCAAAGGGTCAGTTGAAGAAGTCTCCTCCTCCTCGTCCTCTTCAAACTTTTCTGAGCTGGAAGTGACTTTGACAATTATTGGGAGGGGGAATTCTATTTCTAGAGTAGTATTGCTTCGGTAATGGAACCAATAGCAATAGTATCTAGTTATATACTGCTTCACAGTGCTTTACAGCCCTCTCTAAGCAGTTTACAGAGTCATCATATCGCCCCCAACAATCTGGGTCCTCATTTTATCAACCTTTACCAAGGATGAGTCAACCTTGAACAGGTCAGAATCGAACTCCTGGCAATGAGTAGAGTTAGCCTGCAATACTATATTCTAGCCACTGCATTACCATGGCTCCATCCTTCATAATATGTAAGCATCAAACTGTCAAGAACCTTCATCATAACTACATTTGTATTTTACACTCCTTAGATAAGCCATGTCATCTTGACTCAGAGCTATCACATGTAAATGTGCTCATGTTCATCATTAGATGTTTCTGACTCTTACTGATTTAGATTGGGACTTGTGGCTCAGCTTGGGGGGAAAAACTTCTTGATATGTCAAGAACAAAACACAGTGAAGCTAGCTGAAGACAGCCAATGAAGGGAGAGGGGGCTGTAAAAAGACTTGAGTTAAAGCATAGAGAAAAGTTTAGAAAAAAACTTAAATTGTCAGAGCAAACTGACTTCATACAAGTGTTTTTAAGCACATAACAGTGAGAGAGTAATGAATTCATCCTTAACTTATTATTAAAAAGTAACAAGAATTAAATGCAGATGATAGTTGCCAGCAATTCTTGAAATGCTATGAATTGCTGTAAATGCTATATTCTGTAAGCATCACTGAAATGAGGAATTCTGAGAAATATGAATTGCTTTTTAGTTAAAAGGAGCACTTTTTAGACAAATGCTTGAATTTATGAAATACTAACATTTGATTATATTAACATCTATTGATGTTTCACTACAAGGCAAGGAACCAAATATTACTTGGCTGAGAGCCACTCTTTCCCTTTAAAAATTAGGTTGGAAAAAATGTTCAGAAGACAAAAATGTAAACCTGCTTTCACTGTATGAATGAGTTACATTTTATTTAAATAAAAATATAATTAAATACATGAAAAGTAGTTGACCTTTTTGTTTCAGTATTGACCTTTTTGTTTCAGTAATCACCTTTGAAGAGCTACATGGCTATGCCCTAATTTTTTGTATGACTGATGTTGATCTTTTAAACACTTCAATTATAAAGACATATAGATAAAGTAATGGTATAACCAATTTATGACTCTGTGGTTTCTACCAATGGTATTTATTCTGGTGAATCTTAGAACAACGCAAGCTCCAAGCTGATGTAGATGAGGGATCTATATATGCAAATATTCTAAAAATCTCATTTCAGGGCAAACTCCCATAATGGAATGGATTCTGTGATTTATGCAACCTCTGTACCAAATAGCTAAGAAAAAATTAAAACACAACAATTATATTCATTAAACCCCAACATGCTTGCAAAATCATGACCAAGTAATGCTTATGTTTATAGTTTTGTTCTCTTTTTAAATATATATTTTATTAAGAATTTTAATTACAGTAGAAAAAACTAATTTCAAAAATACATAAAGGAGTGCCTTTCAACCTTAATCATAAATATAAATACATTTTAGTAACACTATCTCCTAAAAGGTTACCAGCAGATGTCGCTTCACCCCATTGGAAGACACTTATAAATACAGAACTTTAATTATATACATTGGAAAACTACATTACATCACTTTTTGACATAATTGCCATTCGAATTGAGGAACTTGTCATAATGTCTTACAAAGTTTGAAATTCTTTCTGCAAAGAAATCTTCCTCCTGGGAATGAAGCCAGAAGAGGTGGCAGTTGCTCAACACCAAATATCTGGGCTATAGGGGCGATGATAAAAGCATTCCATCAAAACTACTCCAAATATTCTTGGGTGCGTATAACAGTGCGCATTATTGTGAACCAATACCACACTGGAAGTCAGCATGCCCCGACACTTGCGTCGCACTGCTTCAATGATGACAATGCACTTCATGATGCTGTTACAGGGTGACTTCATTCCCAGGAGGCAGATTTCTTTGCAGAAGGAATTTCAAACCTTGTAAGACATTATGACAAGTGCCTCATTTGAATGGCGATTACGTCAAAATGTAATGTCATTTTCTAATGTGGATAATAAAAGTTCTGTATCTGTGAGTGTTTGTCATTGATAATTAATCAGAGGTTTTTTTCCCTGAATTTCCCTCATGTGTGTTTGTGTGTGTGCCCGCACATATATATATGTATGCATGCATATATGTGTGTGTGTGTGTGTGTGTGTGTGTGTATGTATATATAAACCACTTCTCACCTTCCCATCTGCACCAAAAAAGGAGGCTAGATTCCATACAAAATGTATTTTTACAAACCAAAGATGTCTCAAATCCTTGTTCTCTTTCCCATCCTTGTCTTTTACTTTCACAGATATACAGCAACATTTATACTATCTTTTATGCTACCTGAATGTCAGTTTGGATTTGATTTATTAGTTACTAATCTCCAACCTTGTTATTGTTAATTGAACCATTTTAATATTATTTAATCTTTATTAGTTCTGTGCATCAACCTTTTCTCAGTAAAATCTCTCTGCAACCTTCCTTTAAGGCAATGTCTAGTGTTGTTTACATGTTGGGAATTATTTTGAACTTTATTCTAAATAACATTGTATTGATCTCAGAAATGTGTTTTAACCTTGTCTAGAAGGAAAAACAATTGACTCCCAGTTGCTGGGCAAACATTTGTTTTATTGTTCCTTGATTAGATGCATTATTCTAATATGATTAACAAATTATGCTTGGCTATATTTGCAATTATTAATAATATAACTGAGTATAGGTATGTTTAAATAGTTTAGAGTTCCATATGTGCACATTAAGAGTACGCATTATGTATTACATTGAATTTTATGAACATAAGAATGATAGTATACTAGGCTTCCTACATCTGGACTAAGCCATTTTGAAGGTCCAGAGGAACAGAACAGTTTTATCAAATACAAAGCTGTATCCAAATTTTATTTATATCCTAAGGCTGCATCAACTACCAGAATGTGCATAATTATGCTAATTAGTACTTTGGATACGACTTTTCATTCATGGATAATGCTAACACAGGCATCTCAGTAAATATGTATGCAACTGCTTTGTATTTCCATGGCCATTTTAGCTATGGCTGCATGAGGAATTGAAGATTCCATATTTACTGCCTATTTCTCCCTTTGGTAGAATTGGAGTGCAAATATTTTATTTTTTATTTATTTATTTTACTCAAGCACATATGAGGAAAACAAGTGTAAATAGGAACATACTATATAAACATATAGGTATAAACGGGTATAAGCATATGCATAATAAATGGGTACGAATAAATGGGAACAGTAGGACAGGGATAGTAGGCACCCTGGTACGCTTATGTGCGCCCCCCTTAGAGTCCTCTTAGAAATGGCGCAAGGTCCACGGTAGATAGTTTAAGGTTATATTTTGGGGGATTTGAGGATGTAACAATAGTGTCAGGTAGTGAGTTCCAGGCATTGACCACTCTGTTGCTAAAGTCATATTTTCTGCAATCGAGTCTGGAGCGGTTCACTTTGAGTTTGTATCTGTTGTTAGACCATGTATTATTGTGGTTGAGACTGAAGTAGTCATTGATAGGTAAAACATGGTAACAGACAATTTTGTGTACTAAACTTAGATCAGTTAGCCCCCAGTGAACTAAACAGGAAGGGAGCAGCTAAATCTTGGAATAATGAATATATTCCTTGGGAGAATAAAGGGAGGACCAATAATGGGAGCTTTTAACTGAACAGCTGTCTCCTGGACTCCCTTCTTGGATGGGAAATAAATGGGAAGAAGCAACTCTTTGATTGCAAGAGAGAGAAAGATAAGACTGACTTTTTCTTCTTCTTCCTGCTTTCCCTGGTCTTTATGATTAGAAATTAAAGGACAAGAAAGGATGCTATAGATATTTCTATTGTTACGGTGCCTCAGGAGAAGGAAATAAAGATATTGTTTATTTATTTAATCACATTTATATAGCTGCTCATCTCTCATTGTGTCTCTGAGTGACATACGTAATAAGACAATCAAAATGCATAGAAATCATTAAAACCACCAATTTAAATTAAAAGACAAAAACGAAAGAAAAAGTAAAGTAGAAGCAGGAGAAAATGTTGGTGCCACTCTTAAAACTGATCATAGAAGACCTAGGAGTCTTCTCCGAGTGGACAGAACCTACTGCTAGGCTAAAATAGTGGTTGGAAGAGCAGTCATGACTATTTTCTGCCAGCATGCAGGTAGTCTTCAACTTACAAAAGTTCACTTAGTGACCATTCAAAGTTACAATGGCACTGAAAAAAGGGATCTATCGCCATTTTTCACACTTATGACCATTGTATTATCCCCATGGTCATGTGATTTATTCAGATGCTTGACAACTGACTCACATTCATGACGGTTGCAGTGTCCCGGGGACATGTGATCACCTTTTGCAAAATTCTGACAAGCAAAGTCAATGGGGAAACCAGATTCACTTAACAACCATGTTACTAATTTAACAACTGAAGTGATTCACTTAGCAAATGTGGCAGGAAAAGTCGTAAAAGGGACAGAATTAACTTCAGCAACATAAATTTTGGGCTCAATTGTGATTGTAAGGTGAGAAGACCTATAGCTTCTTGCCACATCCTTCTTCTATTAATGGTGAAGATCCTAAAGAAAGACAGTTTGTTAATATGAACATAGAAGCAGGCAGCATTTTAATAATTCAGATACCCAAACTTCTTCTTTATCTTACCTTTTCTTTCTCTACTCATCTGGTTATCAAATGAGTTAAAATCTGAAAATTTCAGTGCTATAAAATGTTGCTCATTGCAACAGATAGAAGACAATAGGTTCTTCTTCTTTTTTTGGAATGATAATGTCATTTGTGGATAGTGTCCATAAATAGGCCAGACCAGAGAAGCAACTCTGCCAGAAGACTAAAATTCTGCTTTCTGAGGTAGATCTTAATAACTTCAGAACCTGTTTTTCAGTGAATCAGAGAGGCATTTTTCTGAACTCCTTCAAATATTATCCTGGTTTTGAGGACATAAATAATGTTTCTTCCCTTTTTGCCTGGCAAACAGTTCTTCCATATTTTTTTCAAATAAATCTCCCTTAGTCTCCAAAGATACGGGCATTTTTATTCTTTCTGCAAATAATGGAAGTGAAGCTAGTTAGAAGAAATGTGTAGAGAAGGACAAATGACCATTTTATCGCAATCATGACTAGTTTTCCAAGTTTAGGAAGTCTTTTCCTGTGGTGCATTTGTTTTTTCAACCCTAAGCATATATTAAAACTCTAAACTGCTCAAAAGTTAAGCAAAATAAAATGATAAAAAATAATAATAAAACAATTTTTGTACAACAGATCTCTTATTTAACAGAAGAACATTTGAAAGCGAGAGAATTATTATTTTCCATAATTCAGTGTAACATTATTTCAGAAAAAAAATGCTTGTTTCAAATTATCCTCATTATCAGGAATAATGAGTTTTAGTTGCCTATTCCATTTGTATGTTTATTTTATGTTTTAAGATATACTTATGGGATCATTTCAATTAACGAAAGATAGTTATTGTCCAGAAATAAGCAAGAGCAGCTCTAATATAAGTAGACAATTAGGATTCTGTACTGTGCAGTATGTAAGATGTTTATTAAAAAAATAAGTCACATATACAAAAAAATGCAAACTATTTAGCCAATTATGAAACACAAGATAAAGGAAAAATGCTCACCCTATTTGGGGAGTGGACTGGGGATGAGATTATCAGAGTTGTATATACTTCATGTTCAACAATATCTCAGAAATTAAGAGCATTGTAAGAACTATAGCATTTTTAAAGAATTAGCAACAATATGCAAAGATTCCTTATAATGCATCTGTTTTTATGATCAGCAGGGTTCAAGAAGAACCTCAAATGACTCCCTAGTTAACTGGGATCCAGAAAACACTTTCCATGAATGGAAATTCTTTTTCTGTAAATACTAGGTCTGGCTCAGTGCAAAGAAGCAAAACCAAATTCTCTCTGAGTCACACATTTATTCAGACCCGAACATAGGTGAGTTTTCTTATAAGGCTGAGAAGAACCACAAATGATTTCTTCAACAAGCTTTTATACTTTATTTGATTACACCAGGAGGAAATATAGCTGTTTGTATAGAAGTAAGTAGAATACAGAAGTTACTGAATGTGTCCCCACATCTTATTGCGATACATATTTTGAGCAAGACTTACTCTCAGTACTGTTGTTGTTTCCCCATAATTCTTCCCCTACCTGGGACATGTGCAATTTATTTTAGTCATTTCAATCGTAATCATCAGAATTCTGATCAACAGAAGGGCTGCCAAACCCTAAAAGTTTATGTTTATAAAGGAGGTGACAAAGCATTTCTAATTTCCATTCCCATCTCTCTCCATCTTCCCATAATTTTCCTAAAAGTTTGAAAAAAGGAGAATATAGAATAATGGGAAAAATAGCCTCTTTTTCTGAATGAAACCTTTGCATTTAGTTCAAACCATGGTCTCCAAACCTACCCATTTGATTCCCAGTTTGATGAGGACATTAACAATATTAACCTTAGACTATCTGGGCCTTTTTTTATAAGGATTAATTATCTGCTCCGATATTTATGTTTTTCACAAATTATTCCAACATTTACATAGAGAATAAATTTTAACAAAGCCCTGTTACTGCTTTAGTCTTAATTTTTTTATTTTATTATTAAACTTATATACCGCCCTTCTCCGCATAGGACCCAGGGCAGTGTACAGCCAGATAAAAATACACAATAAAAACAATTCTAAAAGCATTATATAATGGCTGAATTTAAAGGTATCCAGATAATAAAAACCATTTTGGCATCAAATATAAGATAGCAATCTGAATTTTTCCAGCTGAGTAATATCTACACCCATATCAGTGAGGTTAACAATGATTAATTTACACACTTCTTGACAATGAATTAACTTATGTCCTTGTTGACATATTATAATATTATTTTATATTACTATTATAAAATGTCAACAAGGGCAGAAGTTAATTCATTGTCAAGAAGTTCTGCATATAAGTATATTCTTAAACTTTCAGGAGAATGCATGCAGCAGCCATAATTATTATAACAATTCATTGTCTTTTGGGAAAATGAAAATTGAAACATTATTCAGAAGAGTGAGTGTCAATATAAAAATGATATTATTGTCAATATTATTACCTCTTAATGAAAAATCACAAACTACACATGCTGAAATTTAAAGCTCTAGAACAGCTCAGTGCAAAGTCAAGAAGGGTATTTTATTCACTTCATAAAGCTATTCCCCAAGTGATTTCCTAATAAACATCAGACATTTTAGCTGGAATCTTTATTCCATTAGAACTTTCTCTCATGCATATGATTAGATAGATAGATAGATAGATAGATAGATAGATAGATAGATAGATAGATAGATAGATAGATAGATAGATGGATAGATGGATGGATGGATGGATGGATGGATGGATGGATGGATGGATGGATGGATGGATGGATGGATGGATGGATGGATGATATTGTAGATAGTTGATAGATAGATTGAGAGATACATACATACTTCCATATGTGCATACGTGTATACATAGATTTTAGTTCTTTATGAGCAAACCTGAATTTACAATAAGAATACCCTTGATAAAAATGAGGAAATTACTTTCATGATTTCACTCTTTTTCAGCAATCCCAATGGTCTCCAATATTTTTTCTGAAGGGCTGATAAATCTCAGCCAAATCTGTAGGCAAGAAGGAAATTATTGTGTCCTAGTCATCACTGAAACAGCATGCATTATATCCATGGGTCTTTCCTTTAACTCAAGACCATATTGGTTTGAGCTAATCGAAAACTATTGCTATTTTCAAGTAACTGTTCCTTGAATTATTCCTGTTGGAAAGCATTCCTTGTGACGTTTTTTAGATCTGTTACAACATTCACTCCATCTTTTGTTATTTTCCTGCTTTATCTGAGAAGGGATTCCCAAATTCATATTGCCTTTAAAAAAATGACAAAATGACTGATTGACAGCTTAGGGATATCCAGTATTAGCCTGAAGGATTTTTTTTGGTTGTTCTTGCCTTTCCTTCAAAAAATTGCCAGATGGTTCCTTCAAACAGAAAACACCACATGTCTCTCAAAATGGTATTTAGAATCTAAATAAATGTATGGTAGATATTTATGGTTGTTAATATATTATATAACATACTCCTTCAAGGAAAAGTGCTTGATAACAAAAAGAACACTATTCACTTCTCAAATGTAATATTATACTATTGAACACATTCCAGTGTTACAGAAGTTAATTTATGTCAAGAAAGACACCAGCGATGTCATAATTAGCTCAACTGAACCACAAGAATTATGATTGCCTAAAACTTGCATAGCCTATAGGTTGCCTCAGGCACTTTCTTTCTGAACTTTGAAAATCTTTACCAATAGGTTAATGGAAGACATAACAATATAATAAATTACCTGTAATATATATTTGTATCCATTTTTGCTTAGATTGTAGAGGCTTTATAAATTATATACTAAAAAATTCACCCCATGCAGAGAAACAGCATCAAATGAGAAGTGATTAAGACCTTAATATAATGCACAAGAGGTACTTAAGTTTTGCAGAGGGGAAGAATTTCACCCATAATGAGCTCTGTAATAAGAGGTTTATCCTGCTAATTAATGATTTGAAGATTAGCTGACTGACTGCTGGCCACTGATCATCCAGCTGTGAAGTGTATAGAGCTAGAATAGTTCAGTTCAGATAAATTAACTGAGTAAAATCCGTCATGCTTTGCCTCTGCCCAGGCTTAATTCATTTTAGTGAATAAACATTAGGCCAAAAGCCCATGATGAATGAAGTTTAGGGCCACCACATATGATGCATTGATAACTGCACTTACCAAGTGTAAAAACAGCAGGGAACCACAACCAATCCACACAAAACCTCCTGATGGACACACATAGAAGTAACAAACACATGTTACAGCACCATTCATGGAAAAGCTGAATCCATACCCACCAATAATATAACAAGTATAATAATAGTTTGAAAAAGTCATTAAGCAAAAGACTATGATCCTTCTATGGATTATTCTCTAAAGAAGCGATAGAGGTTCAGTTGCAAATTCATCATAAATATAGAAAATCTGCTAGACCAGTGATGGTCAACCTTTTGGACACCGAGTGCCTGAATGAGTCTTGACTAATGAGTCACGGATCATGACATTATTGCCTGACATCACTATTCTCTTTCTGAGAATGCACATGACCCCATGACATCAGTGCTTGGCACCGCTACTCTCTTTCTGAGCATGCACATGGCCCTGTGATGTCATTGCCTGGCACCGCTACTCCTTTCTGAGCATGCTCAGCTCTGGGGCAACTTGGCTCGCTTGTCAGCAGAGAGGGCTCTGTATGCCCGCTTTGTCACACGTGCCATAGGTTCGCCATCACTGTACAAAACCATTTGAGATGATATATTTGATGGTCAAAAAAGTCCAACTTTCAAAATAGCTGCAGCTGTTACTTAATATGAAAATAAACTTTAAAAAATAACCTAAAATTCTTGAAAATTGTAAAATCTTTTTTGAAAGAAAAGAAAAGAAAAGAAAAGAAAAGAAATGAAAAGAAAAGAAAAGAAAAGAAAAGAAAAGAAAAGAAAAGAAAAGAAAAAAGAAAAGAAAAGA
>JANHFO010002635.1:113940-128031 GCA_032468095.1 Pareas carinatus
CCGATGACATTGCCATAATCACTAAGACTATGCAGGAAACTGAGGAAATCATAAATAGTTTGCAAGCAAAGTTCAAGATAAGACCATTAGGGGAGATTAGACACTGTCTTGGGTTTGATATATATAAGACATAGAAAGAGTTCAGGATATCACAGGTGGATAAAATCACCGCTTTACTGAAAAGGTATAATATAGACTAATGCAAAACTTCCAAAACTCCTATGGGGAAGGAATTTAACAATGATAATATTGATGGTCCTATTTTTGATAAGGAAATCTATCAATCCTTAATAGGTAATTTATCATATCTAGGAAATTGGTCAAGACTTGATATTGCATATAGTGTAAATCAATTGGCTCGATACACTATAGTGCCTACTGTTAAACATTGGCAGGCTGCAAAACGAATACTTAGGTACTTAAAGAACACATTAAATTATTCCTTATATTTAGAACCCAATAAGGAATTAAGTTTCACCGCATATGCAGATGCTAGTTTTGCAAATGATATCAAAACAAGGAAGTCAACATCTGGTCTGATGATAATGCTAGGAAACGCATTGATAGAATGGAAATCCATTAGGCAACATATCAGTCTTTCAACGATGGAAGCTGAATTCTCCTGTTTATCAAAGCTGATGTATTTTAAACAACTCTGTTTAGATTTTGAATTGTATGTAACTGAACCATTTCTTGTTTATGAGGATAACCAAGCCGCTATAAAATTGGCAACCAGTATTGTTATTAGAACAAGGTCAAAGCATACTGATTTAAGATATTGAAATGTACAACAATGTGTGGAACACAAAATGATTGTACTGAGGTATTGTGAGAGTGAATAGAATATAGCTGATAACTTCACGAAAGCACAAGGTTTTCAGAAACACAATGATTTTTGTAAGAAATATGGTTTAACACTGTAGCACTGTAAATATGCACTGTAACTTTGTAGATGTGTATATGTTATACATATATTGTAAACCAAAGGGGAGAATGTTAGGCTTACTTTAAGATCCCAAACAGTTGGTTTAACATATATGGCTGTAAACCATGATGACTGGGACCAGGATACTGACTGAGTGCAAGTCATAAGATTGCTATAAAGCAGGAAGCCAGAGAGCATTACTCTCTCTTCATTGCTGTATCTATGATCTGGTGTTACTGTTCTGCTTGCTGATTATCCTGGTTAGTTTCTAATGTACTGACTGCTTGACTGTGTATGACATATTGAACTGTTAATTGATATTGAATATTGAACTGTGCCTATATCTTGTATATAAACCATTTTATACCCTTTACCTTCTGTGGATGTGTGCCTTTGAGTTCATCACTTCATCTTTGCACACTGCCTTTAGTATTTGCGCTATCCTTGCCACCAAGGAATCTCTGCTAATATCTAACAGAATCTATGAGGCATTGCCAAGAGAAAGATCAGAGACATGAGACCAAACAATGCAGAAGAGCTGAAGGCCGCTATTGAAGCATCCTGGTCTTCGATAACACTTCTGCAGTGCCATAGGCTGATAGCATCCATGCCACGCCGCATTGAGGCAGGAATTGCTGCAAAAGGGGCCCAAACCAAGTACTGAGTACATATGCATGCTTATACGTTTCAGAGGTCTGATATTGTTCTATGTACAATCCTTGTTTTATTGATTTCATGTAATATTCTAATTTTCGGAGATTATGAATTTGAGGTTTTTATGAGCTGTAAACTATAACTCTCAAAATTATGACAAATCAAGGCTTGAACTATCATGCTTTGCATGTAATGAGTCTCTCATATATTAATTTCACCTTTTAAGTTGCATTACTGAAATAAGTGAACTTTTACACAATATTTTTTTGAGTTTCACCTGTAGATGATAATGCCTATTTTTGTCAGAATAATTTCTTACATTTGTTCATTTTTCAGATTAAGTCAAAATTATTATGACTCTTTTATCTCGGTTTCTAATTTATAATTTCAGTAATATTGTCTACAGTGGGTAATTATTTTATTTGTATCTTTGAATCAGTGTTAATTCATAGTGATCGTCTGGACAAAGTTATTGTAATTTTCTAAGAAACATTTGAGAAGTGCTTTGCCATTGTCTCCATCCTGGGGCTGAGTCAGAGTAACTATTCCAAGGCCACCCAGCTGCCTTTCTAACTAAGGCAGGAAGGCCACTCAACAGTCTTCTGGTTTCTTAACAGCTCCAACAAACTAGATTTCTGACATCCTTTAATACTGATTTAAATATTCAAATGTATATAAAACATTTTCATATCTAGATCAAACCATTGTTATTTTGAAAATACTTAACAATTACTCATGATGCTTGTAAATATTCTATTATTTTCCATTTCCGTCTTTTGCTATTTTGTTTTTTATAGTTGTGAAATCAATAATATTTTATACTATTACAACATTTGAACACTTCACTTTCCCATCTTCTGCCCAGAAAAGAAATTTGGAATGATGGATTTTTTTCAAGAAGAAAGCTAATATTCCTGTTTTCTGAGCAGAGGGAAAGTAAGAGATGTGCTATCTATAGCGTTCATGACCCCCAACTTCTATAGTTTTGTATGTATACATTCCCCAAACGTGGGTGAAGACTTATTTAAAGGAACACTACAACTCAGAACAAACCCATACTGAATAATTAAAATAACAAATCTCACAAACAACTAAGAACAATTTTATGATATAATGCTTTTGCTTCTCTTTTTCCAAAAGAGTGCACTTGGTTATTATACATGTGTTCCTGTAAAAACAAAAAGAAAGAAAAAACTCCCAAAGGACATTTGTTCCACAAAATCCCTTCTTGCAGGGCATCATTAGGTTTCCTCTAATTTTTTTTCTCTAAGAAAGATCTTAGAAGTAACGTTTTAAAATGGTGCTATAGGCATTCCCTAGTAAGTGTCCTTGATAAACAATTAATCTTCCAGCAGCAGCAACAATAACAGCAATTTTCAGCATGCATAATTTTGAACTAATGTTATTTGGCTTCTTAGATTATGCAATAAGTGAATGTAGCTTATAATAAGGGTCACTGAACATGACAAAAGGGCAAATTCCACCTTTGGTGAGCCCGAGATGGAGAATTTGCATGCTCAGAATACGTATCTGAAGATGCTTGCTGGTTGGGATGGTGCAGTGGTTAAAAGCAGTACTGCAGGCTATTTCTGCTGACTGCCATCTGCCATCAAAAGTTCAGCAGTTCAATTCTCACTGGCTCAAGATTGACTCAGCCTTCCACCCTTCCGAGGTCTTAAAAATGAGGACCCAGATTGTTGGGGGCAATATGCTGTGTAAACCGCTTAGACAGTGCTGTAAAGCACTGTTAAGCGGTATATAAGTCTAAATAATAATAATAATAACAACAACTCCATGCAGTTTGGAACCAACATTCTTTCTCAGTATCAGTTTTCACGAGTTCCAATAGTTCCTGTTTTCTATTCACAAACTTTCATGTGGCCTTTCTTCACTTCTATAATGAACGAAGAGAGCTTGGAAAGTTGAGATTATCCATTCTATTGTGACATATCTTTCCAACAATATGGAGATTCAAAATTTGGAGTTATTTGGCAGAGATTTGGAAAGATATCCTGCATGTTTATGTGAACAGACAGTAGAGTGGGAAGATGTGAATTTTGGGGCTCATTCTCCTAGGCTACATGCCAATTGTGAATAAAATTATTTTCAGTCAAACATTGCATATCTGAAACATTATACATATACAAGCCATAACAGTGCAGTAGATACTTTACTAGTGCATTATTTCAATATTTGTGTAATTCTCCAGCAACTAATAAAAAGTCAAGTCAAACCTCTCTGGATGTTTGATCTTCTGCAAAGTACAATTTAAGTTTATCTCAGTAAACACACAACCTGGAAATGAAATTTTAGTTTGACTTTTAGGTACCCCATCATAAATTTGTGTAAAATTGCTACTCGTATGTTTAATTAGATGTGTATTTTTTAAAATGTTGCTTTTAACTTGTTAATTAATCCATCCTGAAAATGACTTATCAAGAATAAAAGTATTTTCCAAAACATGTACGCAAGACCACACATTCACATACAATGTTGTGAGTTGCACAGGAACAAAATTTGTAATATGTGTATCTCTGACCCAGAGATTTATCTCTGAAGATCATAGATATGTATAGTAGAAAAATGTGCGTGTGTGTATCCATAAAAAAAAGATCAGAATATTCAAAATAAGATTTTCCAGTTAATCATTAAATTAATTGATAATTAAAAGAAATAGTTTTCTGATTGCTTCCTCTAGATTCAGTTGTGCTCCCAAAAGGAAAGAACATTTCAGCCATATTTTACATTTCCTTATATGCTTTTCTAAGAAATAGTATCATTTTCCATACATCACAATACTTATTGAATATCCAAGTTTGTAGATCGAGTAATATATGCATCAAATGATCAATTTATGAACTATGTCTGAAATTAGTTAGATGTATGAAGTCTCATGGTTTTTTTAGAAAGACAGGATAGTTGAAATTAGTTTGTTATTTGAAGTCTCATGGCTTTTAGAAAGACGGGATAGCTCTTCTATAGGATCTGATCCATGACAGAACACATTCTTTTCCCTTGTGATCAGTCTTTTGAGGTTTTTCGATAGGATTGGAGAAAAGGGTTGAAATCATGGACCCGAGTAATGGAGTAGAAGCCAATGGTAAAGAAATCAATTGGTATATGGCTTTCACATATTTATATAAAGTTGTATATTCTAGTAATGAAATATCAGAAACAAGACTTGGAAAATTATTGGTTCAAGGGATTAAAGAAGTTTTCATTTGAATTGATAATTAGACTTAATTGTAAGGCTATTATCGGTAGTCCTCAACTTATGACCACAATGGAGCCCAAAACTTTTTGTTGCTAAGTGAGACATTTGTTAAGTGAGCTTTGCCCCACTTTACGACCTTTCTTGCCACAGTTGTTAAGGGAATTGTTGCAGTTGCTCAATTAGTAATGCCGTTAAGTGAATCTGGCTTGTTCATTGACTTGGCTTGTCAGGAGGTCACCAAAGGTGATCATAGGATCCCAGAAAACTGCAACCATCATAAATACGAAACAGTTGCCAAGCATCTGAATTCTGATCATGTGACCATGGGGATGGCGCAACAGTCATAAAGAAAATGTGGACAATGCTCATAAGTCACTTTTTTCAGTGCTGCGGTAACTTTGAATCGTCACTAAGTGAACTGCTGTAAGTTGAGGAACACCTTCACTACCTTTAATCTGGTGAGGGCTATCATTCTGGTTTGCCAATATCCCTTTTCACATGACAGACTGTAACTAAGGAAAATAATAACATTCGTGATTCATTATAGATCGTATTCGTTGTGTTCAGTGGTTTGAATGCCAGCAACGGGCAGACGTTCCACAATGTTCCCTGCAAACTCTTAGCAAGATCGGTTATGGTATTTATCCTTATCTGGGTTATCAGTTCAACACTTTATCCAGGTTTATCATTTCGATACTTTTCAAGTGTTGGCAAGGCTCCTTATCACATGGATATGCTCCCTTACATGTGCCCGCTCACACAGAGATTTTCAAAATGATAGTTTTACAAAAATGATAAACACGTAATTCTTTGCACAAAGCATTAGAAAATACTGTGATATTTTATTATTAAAAATGCTGCTGAAAATTTTATACATATGTGTCCAGCCATATATATCTTCTGTCCTTACTTAAGGCAAACCAAAAAGAAAAAAAATGAAACAATAACAAAGAAACTCTGCGTGCCTCTTAAGGTCAAGAAGAAAAATTTGGGTTGTTTTTCTCTTTTCTTTAAAGTACCCTTTGTTGTTATTATACAATCCTTTGAAGAGCCTAAAAATTTCCATTTATAAACCATACATCTGTCCAGATGTATTAAATTATTAAAGTGACATCATCTTCATTGATTTTTAAAAGCTAAAATCATTCACTTACAGAAATGGTTTTACCCAAATGTCACAAGCCTGACACAGTACTGTACATATTGCTAGCAGAAAACAACTGGAAGTACTAAACAAATACCATAATTCACATAACAAATATACCCATCTGAATAAGATGCCATTGTTTTCCTTATTATTCCCCACTAAGTCATGAAGAAGTGCCGTGTTTTAATCATGATGGCAAAGATCCAGCTTTAGACAGTCAGTGTCGTGAAGTGGTTAAGATACTGGGCAAGGATTGAGATGGACCAACTTCTAGTCCTCCATCAGCTGGGAAACCTCACCAGGTGACTTTGTGCCAATCCCTACTTTTAAGACTAAACAATTTCACAGGGTTGTTTTCATGGGGGAAAGCTGGAAGAGGCAATGTTATATGTATGCTGCCGTGAGCTCCTAGAGGAAAAGTGAAATATAAAACTAACAAAATAAATACATTACAATTACGTTAAAAAAATCAAGGAATTGACTTCCTTTAACTATTGGGTAAAAATTGGAACTATTAAAGTTTTACCTGGAAGGAAAAGGAAAAGTATGTAGTAATTTCATTTTCTAAGATGGAGGATCGCATTAACCATTCTATCAGGTCTTCAGCTGTTTAGGAACTTGTTTTCTGTCTCAGAAACAGCACGAAGCATATTCCGTACCTCATACCCAGCAAAACATCAAGGTAGCTATAAGTTAGAATAGCTCAAACTATCTATTTTAAAGCAGAAGGCATCCTGTGTTACATTATGTGACATCATATCACATATATATTAATGCAAAGAAGATAGTATAGCAGTGTTGTGCCTTCCTCAATAAAAGAGAAAAAATTGAATGTACACCCCAGGAAAGATGTGATCTTGTGCAGAGCAACTCTGTTCAAATATCTTTGGTTTATAAACCATTTGCTACTAGTTTCTATTTTTATAACATCCGATTTGTTTTGTTGATTTTCTTTAAAATTGTTTTTAAATTCTACACTGAGATGTCCGACACGCTGTTGGAACAGCTGTATTTCACATCACAATTACCTGTGTTTATAGATGATGTGAATATTATTATTTTCTTAAAGAATTAGTAATTATGAATCATGAAATGATCCAACCTCTTCAAGGCAACTCACCCATTCTATGTTAATATGGTTTTTCACTTGTTTTCTGTGGTATCAAGCTTAAGCTTGATTAATGAGTCAAAGGTTTTAGCTATTGATCCAGCAAGAACTTGTCTTAATTAATGGGAAAATAATATTGCCCTTTGTCTAACTTGTGTGGTCTCCTTTTTCAATGTAGCAATATCAATTTCCCTTCTTTCTATAACTTTTTCTGCCATCTGCTACGGCAGGCAGAACCTTGTCAAAGAAAAAAAAACTGCTTTAGAAAGTAGGCTGTCTGAAAGAAGCAAAGGCTCGTGGCACATAGGATACCAAGAATAGGATTCCTAGATCAACTGAACAAGCTTGTTGAAATTCTTCCAATTTGTCTCTGTGTTGCAATACAATGGAGGCTAACACAAAGAGGAAAGAAAGCGGTGGTGTGAAGTGAGGGAAGAGAGGTTTCCTTCCTTTCAGGGAGGAAAAATAAAATCCTGTTTTCTATCTACGGATGCCTTAACATGCATCTGTTTAGCCTGTAAAGGAAAATCTAGCAGGCCACACAGTCATCTGTGTTCTTTGTATGATACGTGTTTTTTCAGAAATGAGACATTAGGTAAAAAATCTTTCGTGTTTGGATCCATCAGTAGTAATTAAGAAGAACACCCTCCTTTAGGTCTGGAAGGAAACATAGGTGATATGATTAATGCTTATACACATAGGTCACAACTGAAAGCACAATCTTTCTAAAAGCTTTTTTCAAACTGAAAACATCAATAAAAGTTTTTTTTTAAACTCACAGCTATGTACACTTTTTTTTTTTACAAAGTTCCTTAAATATAGTTCAGGCTGGCAAATCATCTCTTTGCACAGAACTATACATATTTACTGCATAGTCAGTCCTATTTTATTTTAATAATAATAAAATCTTATTTCCCCATTCTGGATTACAGCTTCTTAGGATGGGTAAAAGCCCATGATGACGTCTTTTGTATAACAAGGGCCATTCATGGTATGGCACATATAGAACGTCTTTTTTTAAAATTTTATTTATTCAAAGAAAAAGAAGAAGAAACCCTATGCAGTCACTAGCTCTCTGTTTCAGAAGTTCTGTTTCTGTTTGTTTCACTCAATATATATCCTTTTCTAAGAGACTTTCTTCAGGCCTCAACTCTTATTTTCAATCAAAGTGGTTGAGATATTAAAGCAGAATCCTAATAGCAATGTACACATTTCACATTTCACAGGGTTGGAGAGGGTGATCTTTCTTGAATATCGGAATTCCCATGGAAAGGATCTGATGAAAATTATGATGGTTCTGCTCCTTCACCTTTCATCTTTTTACAAATTGCTTGATGAAGAATGTGATTTTTTCCCCTTTTTTATGTTTAAATCTTCTGGGTGATATGGGATGAGTGAATGACAGAGCTATACTCTAGTAGTAGAATGTCCATGAGGCAAATTTGTACTGTTCTGTCCTCCACTGAAAGTGTTGAAAGTATGCAAAGGTTGCATTCCTGTTAATGTATTTGGAATCATGGTTATGGTGTTGGGCGTCATGAGTGGAATGTCATCTGGAGATCTTCTAAGAGTCAGGGTATAATCAGGTGGACACGTGAGTCTCAGGGTATCATGAGCTTGTAGTGAC
Source organism: Pareas carinatus (assembly GCA_032468095.1). Taxonomy (NCBI): domain Eukaryota; kingdom Metazoa; phylum Chordata; class Lepidosauria; order Squamata; family Pareidae; genus Pareas; species Pareas carinatus. The sequence continues at coordinate 122,616 of JANHFO010002635.1, forward strand.
TCACAGTCATGATCATGCTCAAGCTGTTTCATCTGCAGTGACATAATTTCTTCATTCTGTATATGGGCAATATCATTGGTTGTGTTCCTTTGGGGACTGGGGCGTCGGTGTGTCTCATGACGTCGCTTGTCTTTCTTATAGTACAAGGCTGCAAATGCCAAAATGTTGAGGAATAATAACGATGCTCCTACAGCAATAGTAACACTTAGCTCCGTAGAATAATCTCTCTTGTTTTCTATCAGAACACTTGTATCCTCTGGAGACGTTTTCTGGGTGTCTTTTGAATGCTTTGGATTGTTGCTTGGTGTCATTAATGGGCGTTTAGTGGTAAACTTTCCAGGAGAACGTCGGGTAACATAAGGGAATGATGTCATATCAGGCGGTGGCACCTTAGTTGTAGTGGAAACATACTGAAATATTTCATTCAGATTATGTAAATGTGGCACAAGTTCTAACCAGAAAGCGACTTTTGTTGCTCGGTAGTGATCTCGAACTCTGGGTTTCAAACCAATGTGCAAATAAAGTTGGTCTTTTGGGTTGTATTTAGACCAGGCAACTTCTTCAAAACGATTAGGCTTTGTATGGATGAATTTTGTGTCTTGGGGAACAGGTTGGTTTGGATCCCTAAAAGTATACAAATAAATAATATTAAAAACAATCAACTTACATACTCAAATGTATTACAAGAGCTAAAGTCAATTTCCTTACAGTCTTTACTCCATGATATCTTGAGTTTCATTGTGACCTGCAAGCATTCTAGTCTAAACATAGTTTGCTTAGACCAGAATACTTTCCCAAAATATAGGCTCTGAATATATTTTATAATATTTTTAAAGCGAATTGTATATTTGACTACTATATGAAAGTAATACTTTAAAGTTATTTTTTAAAAGTTTTTTTAAAAGGCAACTTTTCAGGGATTTTCAATAATAGCTCACAAATGCAGATTTCAACAATGGGAATGGACACAGGCATCCAGAAAGACCAGATCCACACATGAAAATTCCATTAAACTGATTTATTGCTAAAAGTCTATGCACAAATCTTCTCAGTTGGCACCTGCTTAGAGTTAAATAAGGGTCAACAATGCTCAAGAGGAGTTGGACTTAAGTTTTTTTTAATGGCTCTGTAGGGATTCTAGGCTGTTTCCCCTTTTCATTCCACCTCCAGATTTTGCATCTCTTCTCCTACATAAAGGGATGAATTGTGACATCACTGAACAAACTTCATGACTTGGCAACTTGAATCTGATTTGGGATGGTGGTATGAAAAGGGGCTGTTTCATAATGCTGGGAAGAAAGTTTCCTCAAAATTATATCTTTGTCATCTTATTACCTCATCACAATTTAACAGATTCTCAGCTGCCCACATATACCAAATTAAAAATGTGTTTATAAATAATCATAAAACCAAAAAAGGATAAATGTTCTCTAAAAGAGCTCAAATTCCAATATATTTCAGAAGGTGGCATATTCACCTCCTCACCCAGAGGCCATGCCAAAGGGCGAAAACTGTCACTGAAAAACATTACTTCTGATGTTAACCCTCCCTGACCTCTTGAACACAGAGAATGTTCTGCTGCTTCTCCTAACATGATTGTATCAGGTGGGCCGATGGAAGATTCAGCTCTCTAGATGGGTCTAGGACAAGTAGCCACTGTCAACCCAGTGCCGCCACCAGGGGGCCAGCATCTCGCCACTGGCCATCTCACCACAACCAGATGACCATCGCTGTTTAGGGATGACCCATTTCGGACCTGCTATTTCTCCATGGGCCCATCTGGGTGCCTGGGAACAGACAAAAACTTAGATATGCAGACCCATTTCCACATTTCATCCGCTTACTGACAGAAAATATTCCCAACAATCCAATAATGTTTGTTCTCTCCATTTTCCTAACATTGTTCTCCAGCAAGTGAGGTCCTGTTAATTTTGAGAAAGAGGGCTAGTCTATTACACTATTAATTGCAAACCTGTTTCTAAAGCATGTGCAAAGTTGCTTGATCTCTAAGTGTTTGCAGGAGCAGCTGATCTCCAGATTACTCAAGGCTTCTTCTCTGGGCAGAGATGGCACTTCTGGGAGGGGGGAAACAGCCTGATAATCACCCCCTCACACAGTGCTGCAGTCCTCTCCCAGTCATTTATTTATATTTATATTTATTGCCCCAACACACACATACACAAATACACACAGAGAGAGACACCCAAATCAGGATGTGTAGGCTGCTGACTTTTCCTTTTCCCTCTGTCAATGTGAAATCTGTTTCCATGCACCCAGATGGGCCCGTGGAGAAATAGCAGTCCAAAATGGGCCATCCCTAAACAGCGATGATCAGCTGGCCGTAGCTAGACAGCCAGTGGCAAGATGCTGGCCCCCTGGTGTCGGCACCGGGTTGGCAGTGGCTACTGTCCCATCTCCCTCTAGATAGCTTGGTACTAAGCCATAAAGCATTAACATCAGCACTTTAATTTTTACCTACAAGCTAAGAGACAGTTAATGCAGGGCTCATGGTACAGGCTCCCAGCAATAACTACTGATAAGCAACCAGTAACTGCATTCTATATACTAAATGAAGCTTCAAGTAAGTTTTTAAAGATAAAACTCATCCGGTTACCACTATGGTTTACATCAGCCACCCATGAACACAGAAAACTTTAAAAAAACACAAAAAAGCTAAAAATACCAAATCTTTAAAGTTGTAATTACAGTGTTGGGTATCTCTCTTTATAAAAAGAAGCAATTGTGAAATAAAGAATGTTAAAGAACTTGAGAATAGAATGGAATTTCTCTCCATCTTCACACACACATATTATAATATAGTCTTCAGTCATTTCCTTGTCATAGGAAAACAGGGCATCTCCCAAAACAGGACTTAATTTTAATTATATAGGGCTGTTAAGGCAAATCACAATAAATATCAGGTTTTTTTGCTATGCTTTCTACTGCTTTTATTAGAACTGCTGTAATTTGTATTGAGAGCATGTTTCCAACATCAAGAATTAGATCTGCAAATATAATTGGCATAAAAGCTACACTATATTCCTGCAACAAATTGTTTCAAGGAAAGGTATCAAATTTGCTATAATGCAAACCCCCATCTGTATAAATGCAATTCTCTTTGAAATTATTCAGACTACATTCTACATTTTTCGTTCAACTACAAGCATTCCCCTTCTAAAATTTGATTATGCATTGTAGGTATCTGTATTAGATTTTGCCACTGAATGTAGAAGTTGGGGAAAAACTGGCCTATGTGAATTTCTGGTTTAAATTATCATGTTAGATACATAGATCACATTCTACCTTCTGCTCTGGCCTACAATGAACTATCAACTCACTCTCTACTTTAATTGGACCTAGTAAAAAGTATGAATGATGTGATATAAAAAGTGCTTGATTTACACACATACAAAAACAGTTCTTAGAAACTCTTAGAGCAGAGGTTTTCAACTTGGAGTCTGTGGACCCCTTGGGGTTCATGAGAAGTTGACAGCGGGTCCGCAGACAGGTCAAGAAAAAATTGGGAAAAGTAATATACATGAATTGTCAATTAGTAATTAGTTGAATTTGTGGGAATGGGGACCTTCATGTAGAAACAACATGTTTAAGGGTCTGCGGGTTGAAAAAGGTTGAAAACCTCTGTCTTAGAGAATTTTGATGGAATCTTCTTATACCATCCCTAAATATTTTTACAATAATCTCTGTGCAATATAGAAGAGTTTTGTATGTTTTCTGCTCATTGTTAAACTGCTTTCAAGTTCCTTGCTTTGATTTCCATGTTTCGACTATACACAAGTAATGGCATCTATCTACCAACTTGCTCTCTACCCTTCCCCCCAATGTACATGCACAAATGCACAACACTAATTTGCTATATACCAAAATAATGGTGGATTTGGGCACTTTAATTAATCCCTAGAATTTTATTCAGCTTCAGCTGGACAAAATGGCTCTTGCTCAAACCAACTTCTTCCTCTAAGAGGAAAAGATGAAGGATTGATACAAAGGGGTGGGTCAAAAGTTAAAGGTAACAAAAACACTCCCTCCGATAGCAAAATTTTCCTGCTCAATTATAAATTCCATGTATTATGTCTTGAAAGAAGCTTATGGAACCTGATTAATATTTTTTACAAAGAAGAACCGTCTGTCAATCATGTGTAGCCAAAGAAAGATTATGATAGGAGTTTTCATTTTGTAAAGGAAATTCTCATTATTATTTCAGCAGGTAGTATCACCTAGTCAAACTTGTTTGGCTCTAAAGCTAAGCAGAGATAAGGCTTTGTACTTGGAACTAGGAAATCACAAAGTAATTGCAGACAGCAATGAAAAGCTTTTTTAAAACCTTCCAAAAAAAGCAATTTCTCTTCTGTTGCCCCGCAAATTGCATGATATGTTCATCTTAGCTTAAAGACATCTTTTATCCTTTATTATATGTTCTTTCATCCATGAAATAAATATGTTTGTTCAAGGAAGACAAACAATGACACAAGAGAGATGGTTAGAAAAAAAACCCTGATTGTCTCATAACTGACTACATTACAAATATATGGTACTTTCAAAGGATTATATTTGGCGGGGTGGGAGGGATGATTATACATCAAAATTTTCCAAATCAAAATTACGTGATTAACATTATCTAATTAAATTAGCCAGAGGAAACAGTTCATTCTAAGTTTTATTCAGCTTTGTACAAATTTATAAAATAAAACATTTGTATCTTTTTCCCAAAGAGAGGAAGGAATATTTCAACTTCAACTTGTGGCTCTATCATTGTTAGGGATGTCTTGAAAGTTCTTACATTGGATTCTCCCCATCTCTTTTACTTAAGAAGAAGCTTGTAATTGGAGCTCTAACGTGCATTTGGGAAAACAAGATAGAACTTCTAGTACATCTGGATGATTTCACTTAGATACACAGTACTGTCAGTTTAGTTACAAGTTGAGTAAAAGAGGTGAAAAGAAAACAGTAAAAATTAAGTTCTACATAAATTGAAGAAAAGTGCATGAAGTGAATCAGTGGGGTTCATTATGATGTCCTTTTATTAGCCATTATAACAATAGTTTCACCCTGCTTCTGAAGAAAACATGAGGCAAAACCATTTTTATAAAAACCAAACTGTTGCTGAGGCAACAATTACATATTCTTCCTCAAAACTGGACAAATATGTGAATAAATTTGGTGCACTGCAACTACTGTGCTCAGCATTTTGTCTCTTGTTATAAGCTTTATTATTCCCCCCCCCCCCCGGTTTCTTTTGAGATATAAACGCTTTTCCAATGAGGCAGTAAGATGCATAATGTATTCCACTGAATTGCATTGAGTGTTCTATCTCTCTCTTTCTCTCCCCCTTTCTTTCTTTCTTTCTTTCTTTCTTTCTTTCTTTCTTTCTTTCTTTCTTTCTTTCTTTCTTTCTTTC